>CAKAOI010053998.1:0-51399 GCA_916701655.1 Sebastiscus albofasciatus
TCTGGTCTGTTGTCATCAAACAATTCCTGGAGACAAAATCCGGAATAGTCAACATCTGACAGTGTTGAAAGAGGTGATACTGGTCTACTTTCAGAGTACTGTAAGTAATAGTTACAATGATGACTCTTAATCTGGCCAAATGTCATGTAGGGAGACAAAGAATGCTGCTCAACTGATGCCACAGATTCTGGAGAGGATGCTCTAAAGTCTGCCAACCAGTCCCGTAAGAGTGAAAAGTCAAAATCGGAAGACACGGATTCCGGGGACAACGCCCTGCTACTAAATAGCTTATCAAGTTCAAAGTCTGATAAAACTGACTGAGGGGATTCTGGCCTCGTCTCGTCAAACAGGGTCTCCAGACACAAATCAGTATCTTCCCAGTCCGAACATGTTGATTGTGGTGTAAACGACCTGTGCCTTGATAATTCCACATTATAAGCAATAAGGGGAGATACGAACTGAGGAACAGGTGAGTCAGGAGAGAGGGGCCTACTTTCACTTTGAGACGCCACTGACTCAGGAGAATGCGGTCTTAACTTGGTGATCCAGTCCTCTATGGAAGAGTAAGTGTACTCCTTGTCTGAAGACACTGATGGATGCCAAATAGGTATAAACTCAAATGGTTTGGAGACCAACAAAGATTCTGCTTGTCTTTCATGTGTTACGCCCCGCACAACATCTGCATATGTAAAAGGTCTTGCAGCGGACAGTGGTGGGGATGCAGATACAGTTACGCTTGTGTGTTTAGCATCAACCCGTAAAGTAAGGGAATCTGGCGAATCTGGTCTGTTGTCATCAAACAATTCCTGGAGACAAAATCCAGAATAGTCAACATCTGACAGTGTTGAAAGAGGTGATACTGGTCTACTTTCAGAGTACTGTAAGTAATAGTTACAATGTTGACTCTTAATCTGGCCAAATGTCATGTAAGGAGACAAAGAATGCTGCTCAACTGATGCCACCGATTCTGGGGAGGATGCTCTAAAGTCTGTCAAAAATGCAGACAGAGAATCCTGTCCTAATACATCAAATGTGTTTTCAAGGTAGAAATCATTATAAGGTTTTCCAAAGAATGTATTTGACATAGGGGACTGTGGCCTTATTTTTTTCAGGTTATCCTCAAATAGTGTTTGATTGCATTCTGTGTTTTCAGTCTTAATTAAGGACTTTTCTGTGTTTGACATTGGAGCTATGCCATTTGGAAATTCTAAAATGTATTGTGGCCTCTCTGCAAAGTTAAAGACCATTGATCCGGATGTTGGTAGTTGTTTGAACATGTGACAAGTTTCCACAGATTGTTTGTGATATTTGTGATCTGAGCAGGAGTTTGTTTCGGATGATTCTTTCACCCTATACAAATTTATGGACTCTTGCATTTCATTGTGTTGTGAGGTGTTTTGTCTAATGTTTGATAAATGATTATCTGACTGACATTGTGATGGTATGTATTCAGAGGATTGTGGTTTCAATTTAGAAAACCAGTAATCAAGGTAAGATTGACTACTTTCCTTCTGTGGTTTTGATGCTTCAGATGACAGCAGCCTTTGCTGAAGTGACTTTTCTGTTTGACTTGAACAGCCTGAATCTGCACTATGGATACTTTTGGCATCTGCATGTGTAAGATATTTTGAAACAGCAGTTGTAAACAGAGATGCCCTTTCTTCAGCTCTTCCATGCCATGTCGATAAATCGGGTGCATCTTTGCTTTTTTCATCCCGCCATTTATCAAGACGTGATGGAGCATTCATAGAATATTGCAACTGATCTGAAGCTACTAATTCTGGTGTCAAAGGACTGCCCTGACACAGGTCTTCGCAGACCGTAGTGTAATGAGCTGATGTCAGTTGTGGTGAGGGTGGATTCCCTCCTGAATATAGTAAATAATAATCACAATATTGACTCATAAGTTTGGCACGTATAGGTTCTGAGAGCAAGAGTTCAAGAAATGAGAAACTGCACTGAGAAGCCTGTGATTCTGGTGAGGATGGTCGGCAATCCCTATCTGAAAACTCGTCACATTCAATACCTGATGTCACAGATGAGAATGGTCTTAGCTCTCCCTTTATATTTACACGTTCAGGTATAGGTGGACTATATTTAGGTACTTCGGAGTCGGGGGACAGTGGCCAATACTTATTCCAAGACTCAAAGGACTCAGGACAAAAGGAGTGTGAAATTACAGCAGTAGCATAGTCTTTCAAACCAAACAGTGGTGCACATTCAAATGTATTTGATTGATTGGGGTGTAATTCATTTTCAGTTAAATTAATCATAACATCTGGTGAACTACATGCATCAGACCTGGGTGAGAGTGCTCGGCCGCCATCCAATATACCGAAAAAGTCTGCAGGTAAGACTTTTCTGTTCGCCAGAGGAGAGTCAGGTGACATTGCTCTATAATCACCAATTGACATGACAGATTCAGGGGATGACATTCTAACTATGGGGTCATTTAACATCCATGCCTCTGCAGGGAATAGACCCCTTTCATTAACAGGCGAAAATGAGCCGCACTGCTTATCAGATGCCAAAGAATCAGGGGTCAAAGGGTTGTTCTGTATAAAAGTGGAAGGTAATGTCAAATATTGCTCTGGTGATTGTAGTGCAAGATGGTTGATACCAGTTGAGTCACAAGCCATGTGAGCAGGGTCACTCATTGTCAGAATTTCTGGCAAATTTGGCACCTTCATTTTGAATTGTTTCACCATGCTGTACTTAGCTGTAGCAGTGATGGGTCCAATTGAATCATCAATGAAGGGTATGTTTTCCAGATACCCATCACTGTACCCTTGGGGTTTGGTATTTTCTTCCTTGCTTGACTTGAAGGGTTTGAAGCCCATGTCCACACCTGAAACCTGTGGGATCTTGTCATGACCGGACAGTAGGGCTGTGACATCATCAGTACATTTCACAGAGAGCTTGCTTTTTTGAGCTACATCTGTGTCATCTTCAGTCATGACCAGAGTTGCTTGGTGGTTCTCTGGTGGGAAGGCTAACAGGCTAGGATTGTCAGAAATTCTTCTGACAATGGTTTCAGCTGCATCTGTATGCTGGGGTATATATCTAAACTCATCACAAAGCTCACTGAAGTCAGTCTCAGCTTGGTCTGACTCTGATAGGCTCAAACCAAAGTCTCTGATAGATATAGGTGATGGTAACTTCAGAATTTCATGTGATTGCCCTTGCTCATCTTCACAGCCACACTGCTTCAATGGTAAGTTTTGGCTGGAGTCATCTTTGACTTGGAACTCAGTGCCACCTTGGAAAGGCCTGGTAAAATGAACTTCAACACTGCAGCAATCTTGCTGGACTTTAACTTTGAGGTCATGAACCTGAGTTGCTTGGCTTCCTAGTGCTGCTTCTTTTGAAGTGGGAAGCGTACTTACTTGCTCATCCAAGTTGTCGTAACTTGTAGGTTCTTGTGTAATTACATCCTCAGAGGTCCACAGGTTAGGGTTCAATTCACTGTAACACAAAAAGAAGGCAAGGTCACAACATATGACATTGCATTAATGTGATATGTCAAAGCCCTAATTTAACAAGACTAAAGGGCAAAACCCACAAACAAGGGGCATAGGGCAAATACCTGCACCCTCCTTGTATCAGGATATGACACTGTTCCATTTCCCAGTGTCAACATGCTGGGAAATATTGATCTCCATAAAAACAGCAGTTTTGAATACTTCTTTATGTCTTTATGCCTATATGACGTGTCTGGTGTGCGCAATGGGTGTCAGTTGAAGTGCGTCAAATGATGTGGCACTATGCTATGCTGCCGATGTGTGTTGCAGATTCAGGAATAATTTCAAATGAATAATTTACTGTGGGATCTCGAGGTCCTCCAACAGGTCACCATGCATGCTCTCTGAGTGGGTGTGTCCAACAGGCTCTGCCCAGGAAGGAATATCCAGTAGGGAAGCAACTGAGAGGTCCTCTTCAGAAACAGCTGGGGGTGGTCTGCGGTCTGACTCCACCCTTCTCACTACTCTGGGGCTCTCTGCATCCTCTTGCACTGAAGATAGGGCTACTGACACTGAAAAACACACACATGATGAAAAAGAGTGCTAGCAAACACACAGATACAGCCTGGTGTTTGATAGAGTCTTCAAACTGGTTGCTGAGTAGAGTGTTTGGAGATTTTACTACCTTCACTGTGATCCAGTGTCTTCTCTATCTCTGCATAAGTTCTAGACGTTTGCTCTTGAACTGACTTGTTCATCTGGGTTTCAATAAGATGGACGATGTCCATGCGGTTGATCTTGGTTAGTCTCTTAATCAGACAATCCTCTGTGGAAAAAAAAGTATTCAATACAACAAAGAAATTATTTACAAAATTCGAATGTAAGATTACATTGAATATACATTATGAATACAGGCCTAACAAATACACAAATCATTTGATAGATTCAAAAGTTTAAAATAGGTTAATTGCACAGGCGGTGTTTACACAACTGCCCGGAGTGCATGAAATTAAAAAAAAATAATAGTGCATTCAGTATCGTCAAACATGCAATGTTTAACAGGATTTAAAGTACTGTATTGACAAGTACTAGTAAAATGTCAATTGAAATCTGTCAGACCAACATGCCATGTACCTGTGGCATGTTTGCCTTCCCGCTCAACCCAGCGCTGCAACAAAGCATGGCTCTGCTCTTGGAGGGAATTAGGATTCTCTGTTCTCACATACTGGATATCATCCTCACTGAATTCCAGTTCTCTTGCCAGTTCTAGAGGGATGGGTAACAAAACAAGGGATGATAAGGTAAAAAACATCTTGAACCATATTTTGTGTGTTGGCTGCTAGAACATGGATACATTTTCAGCTATCCCTTCAGTTCTGTACAAAAATGCATCAGTTCCAATTCTAACAAAACACTTGCAAAATTATTGAATTATTTGACAGCTTACCAGTCCAGCTGAAGCCAAGAAGATCTGCAACAATAGCTAATGTCTCCTCTTTCCTGTCAGCATCATCCTGCCAATCCACTAAAAATGCCGTCACAGCCAAACATAACATTTTAATATCACGTTCAACAATTCAAGGTGTAGAATACCATTACCTATATATAACTCAAAGTAAAGCTTTTTCACATTGTAGTTACCAGTTATATAGAAACACTTAGATCTGTGTAGTCTGTAAGTGTAGATCTAAATGTTATTTCCTGATGATTCTATGGTATGGGCTGTAATACTCTGAAATAAAATGTGGGTCTGTAATGTTGACATGGATGATAACATGAAGGTTGGATTCGTCACTCTGAAGAGGAGTTGACTTGTTTCCAGGCTATGATTATTTGGTCACAATTAGCAAATCCTGTTTTTAATCATTAGTGTAAGCAATGACATTAATGTGCTGATTAAGCGATGTGGATGCTAATATTAGTAAAGCTATATTAGTAGTACAGATACCAATACAAGAGTGGAAGTCTGCATCTAGATTGTTAAAGCTACTACTTCTTTAACAACATGGCCATTCAATCTTGAGATTGCATATATACATACACAGATGGAAAAGTAACTTACCAACATGCAAAACACCACAACACACATGCACGTGCACACCTACACACAGACACACGCACGGACACAAAATACAAACAAGAAAACACAATACAAGATGGGACAAGACGAATCACACATGAAAACAATAATGGTGACACTATGTTCTTAGGAAGAGGAAAAGGGTCTTGCTGCTGAGGAGAGGAGATAGGAAAGAAAAGCTCGTGTAGGTCTGGCCATACCTGGCGTACACTCTGGAGTTGGCTCATCGACGATTCTCTGCATCTGAGTTTCCACTGTGTCATCCCAGGCAGGCCTGTATACAAATATATCCTCTCTCCCAGAAGATGATTGCACTTCTGGCAACGGGTTGCCTTCAGAATCAGAACTGTGTGAGGCTGCAATGTCATATGTGAAGATAACAGAGTCTGGACTCTTGTGACTAGCACTGCTGATATCATCCGCATCCAAAGATGATCTAACAGATGTTTCTGTTGTCTTAGAGAGTTGGATTTCTTTCCTTTGGGGAGAGGAGGAGGAGATGGTCGGAGTTGGAGGTTTCTGTTGCGTCATGACAGGAAGTTTGGAGAGAGAAAAGCTGGATATATCAGTGGGTTGACTACTGTCAGAGTAACTCCTATTGTCTTTATTAGAGGCTTTACTTGTGTCACTATCGGCCTCAGATCTAGTTCTACGATCCAAAGTTGATCTTTTTTCTGCTTTTCTTTTACCCTGATCAAGCTCAGATTTCTGTGTGTCTTTCATGGTTATTTCCAAAGGTCGGCATGAATCCTGATGATATGCTGGGATTCCAGCCTGTGCAGCTGACAAGGACATCTCTATAACCGAGCACGGGTCTTCTTCATCTTCCTCCTCATCATCATCATCAGGAGAGGAGTCTGAAGAATCATGGCTCTGCCCTGAGTACGCTGAATGGGCAACAGTGGATGTGTCTGATTGAAGGTCAGCTATGGTAGAGTCTAGATAACCTAGACCAAGGCTTTCAAGGTTTCCAACCTCACTTTGAACATTGGTTAGTCTCTCCAAATCACTGGGGGAACCAAGCTCAACCTCTACGGAGCTACCAAGATCAGCTTCAGAAAGTGACTTCTCACTCTCTGACTTGTCACTTGAGGTTGTGATGAGAGTTCTTGGTTTGGGAGTAGGAATTGTGTCATTGGCACTCCCAGTCTCTGGTACAACTTCATCAACGGGATGTTCCCCTATATGGAAAAATGCATATCCTTCCCCCTCATCAAAACTTCTTCTTGTCATATCAATAGCTCCCCCTCTGGTCATTTCAAAAAGTTTCCCTTCTTGAAACTGAAATGGATCAGGGGTTCTCTCACTACCTGGTGTTTTCTCAGGTGTTTTTCTGTCCTCTGCAGGACAAAGACTTATCTGTTCCTCAGCCTCAAGCTGTGCATTCAGGGCTACATCATTCTCAACCTCACTCCCTAAAATAACATATTCTAGTTCTTTAGTGCACGCCATAGCCTGAGGTTTCATAACAGAACCTGAACCATCTGTCAGTTGTGACTCAACTTCTTTGTCATCATCTGAATGGTGTTTATCTGTCACACATTTTTCTGAATTCTCCTCTGATGCATCTTGTGAGAGAGTCTGTATAACTGGGCCAAATCTTAGATCTGGCTCATCATCTCTGAAATCACCTGTCTCTGATTTGTCTCTCTTTATTTTAGCGTCCTGTTCCATCTCCTCAAATGTTTTGATCTTTGCAGCCATTTTAAACATCTCCTCTTCTGGGGTGAACTGTTTATTGATGGCATCATCCTCGCTATCATCTGCGTCAAGAGAGTCTTGCCTTATGAGCATGTGAAGATTCTCACTGTCACATATTTTGGTGTCAGAAGACATGTTGCCATCTGTTACTGTGTCTGCTGAGTAGGAATGTATGTCCTCCTTTATTTCACTTTGCATTTGGATGATCTCATAGTTGTCTTCTTGCTCATCATGCTCACTTTCATCCCTGTAAATATTTTTGTCAGAAGAATAACATGCTTTTAGCTGGGAGGCATAATCCTCATACACAGCTATCTTGACTGGCATCTTAAGCTCTGTGTCCTTTGATTGAGTAGGACTTCCCTCAAGAGAGTCTGGACTTGGGCATTCTCCGGTAGGGCTTGGCTCAATTGAATCAGGGGATTTGTCTGAAGAGCCATCCTCCATGAGAGGACTTGCCTCTAGTGAGTCTTGATGACATGGCTCTTTAGCTGGGTCACCAAAACTCACAATGTTTAGGTTCTCCAAATTGGCTGGTCGTTGTGATGTGTCAGAACTACTTTTGTGTGTTTTGAGAATTGAATGAGCATCAACTACATTGGCATCTTTATGATCATTGTTACAGTCATCCATCGTCACATGTGACCTTGTAATGCCTACCGCTCCTTCAGTAGAGTCATTAAAATGTGACTCTGCACATGGTGAGGTTTTAGCCTCACCGTCCTCAGATGAAAAACTCTTAGGTCTTTCATCTTCATGGAAAGATCGCTCCACAAAGTCTAAATTTCTACCTTCTGGTGACATCATCTCATCATCATGTTCAGGGGAGATTGTAAGAGTTTCTTTTGGTAGTCTAACTTCTTTGTAGCTCTCTTGGACTAGATTCTCTTCTGGGTGGCATTGTATTGCTGCTGGCCTTTCCTTTAAGTACTGATTTAAGTCAGTACTGAGCAGTGACAACATGCCTGTCATGTCCCTCTCAACTGCAGACTCTTGTTGTGTTTTTCTCTCGATGCAAACTTCTTGGAATGGTGTCTCCAATACAGGACTTGGAGACAATTCGTTGACTCCAACCACATCGGTCTGCATGTGTTCATTTGCCTCTACATCTATCTTATCCTCCGAATTACTACTTGTCAGTATAACTTGTTTGTAGCTCTCGTGGACTAGATCCTCTTCATCTGGATGGCATCGTATTGCCACTGGCTTTTCCTCAAGATATTCATCCAAGTCACTACTGAGCAGTGACAACATGCCTGACATATCCCTCTCAGTTGCAGACTGTTGTTGTTGTGTCTTTCTCTCGATGCAAACTTCTTGGAATGGTGTCTCCAATACAGGACTTGGTGACAATTCGTTGACTCCAACTACATCGGTCTGCATGTGTTCATTTGCCTCTACATCTATCTTATCCTCCGAATTACTTCTTGTCAGTACAACTTGTTTGTAGCTCTCATGTACTAGATCCTCTTCTTCTAGATGGCATTGTGTTGCCACTGGCTTTTCCTCGAGATACTGATCCATGTCACTACTGAGCAGTGACAACATGCCTGACATATCCCTCTCAGTTGTAGATTGTTCATGGCCTGTCTTTCTCTCGATGCAAACTTCTTGGAATGGTGTCTCCAACACAGGACTTGGTGACAATTCTGTGACTCCAACTACATTGGTCTGCATGTGTTCATTTGCACATTTTCCTTTATTTTCATCGGTGACAAATACAAGAATTTCTTTATCTTTGTCCTTTTTTAAGATTATTTGATCAAATCTCTCCTGAACAATATCCTCTCCTGTTGGCCGACGTGTCACAGGCCGAGCTTTTAGATACTGATCCAAGTCAGCACTCATTAAGGACAACATCCCTGATATATCTTTTACTGCGGTGGATGCCTGGTTAGATGTGTTCCTCTCAATGTGGACTTCTTGAAGTTGTGGCTCCTCGATTTCGACCTCTGTTACTTCAGTGTCAGTTTCTGTAAAGAACATTTTGCTTCCATGATCATTTGCTGTATAGTCTTTGCTTGCTTGGTGAAGTCTCTCCTCTTGTGAATGTATGATGTGTGTTTCTTCTCTGCTAGTAGAGTATGTAAGCATTTCATTGGTCATTTGATGTGTCACTGTGAGTCCTTCATTATTCTCGCTCTCCCCTGAACTGGAACGAGGGGTCCTAATATCAAGGCGTGAGGATTCAGCCATACCTTCATGCTTGGGACTCTCAGGACTTAGATCATCACCTTTCATTTGATTCTCAATAAGAGAAGCACCTTTCCCAAAATAACTTTTTATACAGGGACTGGAGATGGTTGCTGGATTTGTATCAGAATCAGCCAATGTTTCCTCCTCATGTGCCTCCAGATGATTGCTTACATCTTCAGCTGTCCGCTTGAATAGCTGGTACTCAGGACTTTCTTCAAGCTCTGCCTTTATATCAGCACTAAAATCCTCAGAAGGTCTTCGATCAGGACTGATCTGCATGTCTTCAGATGAACTCCTACCAGTGCTTATGACGGGTTCTTCTAACTGCATCCTGCCCTGGCTCTTCCCTGACAACTCTGGCTCTTCTCTCTGAGGGCTAACCCTTCTATCATCAAACTGAATAGTATCATCAATTTCTACTGTCTTTCCAAAGTAAGCAATATCTGAAATTAGCTGTAAATCCTCAGAGTTATCTCTCTTTAAGCTTACTGCTTGAGCCTCTAAATCCAATGTTCCACATATGTCAACATCACTTTGGTGATGGAAAATTGTGAGATGAGGTACTTGGGATTTGGATTTTGGCTCCTGTGTGGGACTGTGTTCATTCGTCTGTATCTCTTCAGGACCTACCAATTCAGATATCAGTGTTGAAATACAAGACGATGCAATGGCTTTGTGTTCACCCAGCCCGGCTTTACCTTTCAAAGGGTCCTGCCCTGTCTGGAATGTTTTCATCAGCTCCTTAACAGATGTAGTCTCTTTCTCTGACACCTCTGATGCCTCCCTTTTTGGCCTAACGCTTTCACCGTCACATTGAACTGTGTCAGCAAATGTTACCGCCTTTCCAAAATAAGCACTATCTGAAATGAACTGTGATTCCTCAGAGTCATCTCTGATTAAGCTTACTGGATCCTCCAAGTCTGTTGTGTAACATTTCTTGTCATCACTCTGTTGGTGGAAACTCGTGACATTCTGAGTTTGGATTTGTGACTTTGGCTCCTGTGTAGCCCCTTGGTAAGTTGTATGTACCTCTTCAGAATCTCCTGATTCAGATATCAATGTTGAAATGCAAGAAGACTCAACTTTGTGTTCATAAAGCCCAGCTTTAGTTTTTGAGGGATCATACACAGTCTGGAATGCTTTCATCAGCTCCTTCACAGACATAGTCTCCTTCTCTGATGCCTCTCTCTGTGAGCTAATGCTTCCATCGTCACATTGAACTGTATCAGCAAATGTTACTGTCTTTCCAAAAGAAGTACTATCTGAAATGAACTGTGATTCATCAGAGTCATCTCTGATTGAGCTTACTGGTCGATCCTCCAAGTCTGTTTTGTCAGGTTTGTTGAAATCACTCTCTTGATAGAAACTTGTGAGCCTCTGAGTTTGGGTTTGTGATTTCGGCTCCTGCATAGGACTTTGTTCTGTCCATTGTATCTGATCAGAATCTCCTGACTCAGATATCAATGTTGAGATACAAGAAGAAGCCACTCTTTGTGCTCAAAAAGCCCAGTTTTAGTTTTTGAGGGATCATGCCCAGTCTGGAATGCTTTCATCAGGTCCTTCACAGACATAGTGTCCTTCTCTGGTACCTCTGTCTGTGGGATAACGCTTCTATTGTCACATTGAATTGTATCAGCAAATGATACTGTTTTTCCAAAAGAAGCACTATGTGAAATCAACTGTGATTCATCAGAGTCATCTCTGATTGAGCTTACTGGTCGATCCTCTATGTCTGTTTTGTCAGATTTGTTGAAATCACTCTCTTGATAGAAACTTGTGATCTTCCTCGTGTGTATCTCTTCAGAATCTCCCGATTCAGATATCAATGTTGAAATGCAAGAAGATTCAACCTTGTGTTCAAAAAGCCCAGCTTTAGTTTTTGAGGGATCATGCCCAGTCTGGAATGTTTTCATCAGGTCCTTCACAGACATAGTCTCCTTCTCTGGTACCTCTGTCTGTGGGATAACGCTTCTATTGTCACATTGAATTGTATCAGCAAATGATACTGTCTTTCCAAAAGAAGCACTATGTGAAATCAACTGTGATTCCTCAGAGTCATCTCTGATTAAGCTTCCTGGTCGATCCTCCAAGTCTGTTTTGTCAGGTTTGTTGAAATCACTCTCTTGATAGAAACTTGTGAGCCTCTGAGTTTGGGTTTGTGATTTTGGCTCATGCATAGGACTTTGTTCTGTCCATTGTATCTGATCAGAATCTCCTGACTCAGATATCAATGTTGAGATACAAGAAGAAGCCACTGCTTTGTGCTCAAAAAGGCCAGTTTTATTTTTTGAAGGGTCCTGTCCAGTCTGAAATGCATTCATCAGTTCCTTAACAGACATAGTCTCCTCTAATCTCTCCGTCTGAGATCTGGGGGATTTAGGGGACATGGGAAGTCTGGGAAGTTCTGGCATATCTGCCTCATTCTTCTTTGTGGTGATAGAAGATTTTGCCTGAGGAATTAGCTCCTGAGTATTCTTTTGCACCTCCTCCTCTTCAACTTTGTTCTGTAAAGCTTTAACTCTGTCCTTTATTGATCCTATAGGTGTCTCAACCACTAAAGGAGAAACTGGAGGATCCATAACTGTGGTGGGTACAAGGGCACTCTCCTTAAGAAGAACATCGCCATCTAAAGACTCCTCAGAGCTCATCCTTTCCAGCTCACCCTCAGAGCTGCTACATCCAGAACGCTCTCTGTCTCTAAGTTTCTTCCTAATAGGTTTCTTGATATCTGGGGGACGCCGTTTGCCGTCACGCTTTACAATAACCTGTTCAACTCTGTCTTGGACAAGGTCTTCTAGAGAACTACATGTCGCAACAGGTCTCTGTTCCAGGTATTCGTCCATGTCGATGCTGAGGTGCGAGACCAAGCCTGTCATGTCTCTGACCTCTGTGACAGAACTACTTGAAGTCTTCCCCTCAATGCAAATCTCCTGAAAGACTGGTTCTTCGACAGGGGGATACTTCATTTCAACAGTCTTAGTCTCATAGTGTGAACCCCATTTCTCTGTTTTAGCTTCTTGTCTACTATCGTTAGTGCCACCTCTTTGAATCCCTCCAACCTTTTCCAGCCTGTCTTTGAACACAATAGCCAAAGGCTCTTTTCCCTCCAACCCTCTAGCTCCAGCTCTCTCTTCACATATTAAGTGCTCCAGCTGCTCTGCAGTCAAAGACATTCTGACGTCCGACACGTCTGAGAGAAGGTCCGGGCTTGCAAGGATTGCAGGGTCAAGAGGTTGGTTAGTTCTCAGGGAGAATGTCTCAGTTGATTCAGACTCATCATCTTCAATTGAAAAAGTTTCATAACCAAAAAGGGTAATAACATAAGGGACAAATGAAGTGGGGAAGAGAGACATCAGAAAACTGTGATCAAGACAATGCCATCAAAAATCCATCTTCAGTTCACAGAGTAAGGAGAAGAATGACAGAGGGTAAGGAAGTCTTGAAAAGAAGACCAAAAAAGAAGATGACAAAGTGATCCAGAAGAGTTTGGAGGGGAGAAGAGCAGCAACAGCATAAGCAAAGCCAGGAGGAGCAACAAAACAGGTAGAATATGGACGAGAATATTATCGATCTAATTTGTTTGACTAAGTATTCAGAACGTTATAATGTACGAAAAGAACCAAAGGGAACAGAGAAATCTACATATGGAACAAAGGGACAGGAAGGATAACAGACAAACAAAACTTCTCAAGATTGTTGCTGACATGAAGAGTCATGTCTGCCTACAAATTAAAGTTTATAACATAGAAAACATAATAAACTTTCAATACAAAATTAATAGGGTTTTTAGTAAGAGGAGGTGTGAAGTAAGTAATTAATGTCCAGTAATCAGGTCTTTGTTACTGGACTGTTTTTTTGTCTGTTTTAAAGTTTTATAATGAGTATCTGTAAGCAGTGTAAAGTACTGACTTTATTCACTTAACTTTGAAAAATGACAAAATATTTTATCGTAAAATACTTGATTTTCTAAATCTATTAAAAATATATATATATTTTAAAAAATAGCACTTTTTTTTAGATGTGTGCATTTTCCGTGATATCAAATACCATTACAGGTTAAAATTTGTAAATTATGTTATACAGTAATTAACTGTTGTGTGACCTTATATCACTATTTGTTCAAACACAGAAAATAAGTACTAGTGATGTAAAATAAAAATTATGTAAAAATGTGAATAGGGATTTGATTTATAGTGCAACTCAATGAATGAATGAAAACAACTCAGGAAAGTTGGTAAATGAAAGTAGTGAAAGTAAAAAAGATGAGTGGTCAAATTCATACAAAATGAGTGATAATAACAAATAAACCAGCAATATATCTACACACTTAAACAAAAAAACAAATAGAATTATGTTGTTTATCAATTATTTCTGTACAGAACAATAGCTTTTCAGCATGCCACTGGTAAAAATGTTATGCGAATGTGACGTGAGAAAATAATCGGTCAAAATGAATACTTTTTATATTGTATATTATTACCACAAAACATAATTATTCTCAAGATAAGATTAACTTCCAACACAAATACCTTGGAAATCAAAGCAATTTTGAGTGGATTTGAATAAAAAGTATTATTTTGACCTTTGTGTATGATAATAAAAAAAGGGTTGTACAGAAAATGTTATGGGTGGGAGAAAGTCAGTGGGGTTTGGAGTTAGAGGAATGCAGAGTACATCAGCCATAGCATAGCTGCCGGTAAAAAATGTGTAACTATACACAGTGTTAGTAGAGCAAAATAAGAGAGCAGGGTTAATCCAAACGGAAAGTAACATATACCAATCAGTGCATCTCTTAGCACACACAGAGGTTAATATTTATAAACTAATACTTTACAACCTTTATGACCAGTTTTGTTAATCAAGTGGTGTGATTCCAATTTAGACTGTGTTGTACTGGGGAAATTAATATACAATATATATTTATGTAAAAAATCATATAATGGCACCCTCAGTACAAACATCAACCATTGAAAATGGATTGTAAAATGTCTAAAATGCATCAAACTATTTTTGAAAGATATGTATAAATAAATCACAAAATTCTAAAAATCATTTAACATGAGACACAAAACAGAGTTCAGCTTACATTTTTTGTCACTCCTCTCGCTCTGCAAAGAAGATCAAAAAAGCATAGTTAGCTACAACCTAATTATGATATTACTCTTTCTTTGTTGTAGTACTGCATCAAGTAAACTTTATTCACCTCATCATCTGCATCTTGGTCTGAATCAGACTCCTAAAGAGAAGAAAACAGAGAAAGCAAACAATGCAGTTACTTCAACTGAAAATAAATGTACTATAGTTACATCAATACAAACTGAGATGTATTCAAACTAACCTTGCAGTATGTTGGGAGAGTGATGTTAAGGTTGCAGATAGCATTGTGGTTAAGAGTACGATACGTCCGTGGTTCCTTGGTGAAGGACAAGCGACCACATGGCTCCTGTGCTGTGTCTCTAATCTGTTCATTAACATCAACAATTTAGTCCATTAATTACATATATTTCTATAAAGATACATCTTCATCTCAGACATTTTTATCCAACGTGCATTCATACTTTGATGAAGAGGGCCAGTCTGTTTTCTTTGAAGGCAAAGAAGCTGAACACATGGTGCTGTCCACTCTTCGTAAGAGGCACCAGGTTTCCAAAGCAGTCAGCAAATATGGGTTTTCCCTCCAGCACCTGTGCGTGGACATGATTCAAACAAACCATTAAGGTACTCAAATCTCAAGCAGTTTTGGCAGAATTTCTAAAGCACACAAACTGTATTAATAAGAACCAGTTGGTAGTCTGTGGCTGCACTAACCTCTTTCTAATGTCCCTTAAAGGATAGGCGTGGGGGCGTGCCGACCGTTATTTACTGTAGGTAATACACTGACTATGGATAAGAACCTCATACAACCCAACTCCAAAACACCCACACCATCCCTTTAAGATATCCACTTCACCAACTTCACTTTCCATTACTTTTTCCACAACCTGTTTCTATCCTTCTTTATACCTCTGAAATGTGGCTACAGACTAATAATTCAGCATTACTTCTCGTCTCACCCCCCTTAAGTTCAGATGAACCCTATCCTACACTTTTCCCTCTTATTTAGTCCCCATTATCACACTGCACCTCAACATCTCGGCTACGAGCGACTTCAGTGAAGTTCTCTTGCTGCTCCAGGGTCTTGTCCATCTTGTCGTCCGTCATGCAGAAACAGCGCAGGCGGGCCTCAATGGGGTCCAGTGTCTTTGCAAAAATGACAAACTTTGCCATGTATGGAACACAGATGATCTCTCTGTACAGCTGAGAGCCAAAACTAACAGACTCCTGGACCTGTCTGCAGTCTATCAGCCAGAACCTAGGAATATAAAGGACACATTTAGTCCAATCACCTACGTAAAGGAAAGGAGTATATCAGATCAAGTATTAACCTTCCATGTGATAGACATTTGACTCCACATTTAAAACCATAGGAAGAATTTACCTCGCTGACACATTTGTGGTGAAGGACACACATTGGTTTACAAAGGTGAGAGGCGTGGAGCCGGTGATGTCTTCCCATTGGGCAGGAGTGGTTCCACCTGAAACACAGACACATGATTTGTTACCCAACCTATCACAGTTTTTTCACAATTCGTTTTGTACTTATATGACAAGATTTCTTGATCCAAGCATGCATTGATGGAAAAAGCCCAAACAGCGTAAACATTGCATTAGATGACATTATGTTACACATTTAACATTTTGAGTATTTATTTTGACCAGTATAAGTGAAGCCAATCAAAGTGCCTTAAACTTGCATTCTCTCTAATAGCCAGCAGAGGGCGACTCCTCTGGTTGCAAAAAGAAGTCAGACTGTTTTAGAAGTCTATGAGAAAATGACCCTACTTCTCACTTGATTTATTACCTCAGTAAACATTGTAAACATGAGTTTATGGTCTCAATCGCTAGTTTCAAGTCTTCATCTAGTGAATTAGTAAATTATGGTCCCATTTAGAATCAAAAAGACCATAAAACAGGGTATGCTTTAGGGCGTGGCTACGTTGTGATTGACAGGTTGCTACCACGGCGTTGTCCAGTCTGGGAGTTGTCTGTGTTTTCGTCTTACAACTTTAACCCTTTCACAGTGTGTTTTCAGCTCATGAAAGTTAATTGTAACATTCTGGTCGCCTAAAATGTCTTATTCAGGGTTTGGTTGTACTTAGCTCCACCCTCTCGTGTCACTTATGGTTGCAAAAAAACAATATGGTGACGCCCAAAATCCAAGATGGCATCGGCAAAAATGCCGAACTTGAGGCTTCAAATCGGCAGTCCATAAACCAATGGAAGACATCACAGTAACTATGTCCAATTCTTATATACAGTTTATGATTTTGACTAGCCTACATTAACACCAACAGCTAATGGTAGCTGATAATGCACTGCGGTGTGTTCATTTTTGAATGTTTGCTGATGTAGATGAGGATTGGTTATTCCCCTTACTTACCTGTAATGCTGCAAAGCAAACGTAAGGTGGGGACCTCCCCACTATACACCCCGTTTGACTGGTCACTATTGGAGCTCTTGGGAATAGGGATCGTCATGGTGATTGGTTTGTGGAACTTCCTCCTTCGTGGCTCCAATGTGACAATCGAGCTGAATGTGGCTTTGTTACCAAGAATCTTTCTCACCAACTCGATATCAATGGGCTGAGCCTGGGACAAGGTACAAAATGTATCAACATAACTTTATTGGTTGCCTTAACTTTGAACATTTGATTCGAGTCTGGCCAAGAAATGCAGTGTACATGCCTGTAGCCCAACTCTGATCTTCTTGGTGAGGGCTCCTTCGGGGAAGACAGCCTGGACCTGGGGCACAAGAGTGCTACTGAGGACCCCGCCCTCTGGTCCAATCAAATGACTGTCCTGCTTTATCCGTGACACCACCGCAAAATACTGTGGGAAGTCTCGCGTGATGATGCGGCATATTCTTTTCTTTTCAAGCTCCTCCGGGGAATCAAGTTCTGTGAAGATCAGAAATATTTAGTATAAATACCATATCAGCAGAGAATGAGGTTTCAGGTGTAAGATTATTTCAGTTTCTCATTCATTCATTATTTCCTCTACTTTCTGCTTCCCATTATTATCCCAGCAGGGTAATCGAAATGGCGTCTCTGTCGTGCTTCACTACTTTACTGTGGCCTGTGTTATGGCTTAATGTGATGATATTGTGGCTTAAAGGACCAGTGGGATCTATTAGCAGAAATGGAATATATTATTCATAACTATGTTTTCATTAATGTACTGTATAATCACCTGGAACTTTTTACGTTACCTGAAGGCCACCGTAGTTCTCTAACAGATTTGTGAAACTGCAGTAACATGAGCCACAGAATGCAAAACCGTGGTACTGCCAAGATGCCGCCTGACTTCCTTTGCTCCTAAAGTAGTATTATTATGGTAAGGATGGCCTCTGAACGAGGCTAACGGTGTTACCATGGTTTTGCACTCAGCAGCTCACTTTACCGTAGTCTTGGAAAGGGAGGAGTGAGCAGAGGAGTACTCAGTTGGCTGCAATCTGCAACCACACCACTAAATGCTGCCAAATCCTACACACTGTCCCTTTAAAGTTTCTGTGCCGTTGTGTTGGCATCAAAAACACTTTGATGTGAGATATCAACCCCGATCAACAACCCTTGGTTAGCATTACAGTGTAGTTAGGATCCCTTACTTTCATCCATGCCGTTAAGTATCTGGTTCAGTTCCTCTTCAGTGAAGTCACAGTGGTGTTCCCTCCAGCTCTCCCCCGTCTCACTCCTCAAGATCACCAGCTCTCTCTCTGTTCCCCGCAGGGCTGCAAAATGGGGGATCTCCACGATCACAGGCCTAGAAAAAGGGTGACAAGGTAAAGTCAAACACAAATTGGACTTAAAAGGTACGTTAATGGTAAACTTTGGCAGAGCTGGCTTTGTCAGGGATAATATGATGTTTGGGTTGATTTATGCAAGAAAAAAAACAAAAAAAAGAACACAGGAGTCAAATTTGAGTTTAAAAACATCAGGTGCATTTCATGCCTAGTAAAATAAACATATTCATGAAAAAGTCATTTGAAAAATATTTAAACACAAAGAGAAAATCCATTCCATATCAGGAGCAGAATCCAACTAGAAACAAGTCTGGGGATTGGTAGACTGAGGAAAGCACGGGGATAACGCAACAACACAAGGCAACAGGTCGGCTTGCACTTTTATAGAACCAAGAAACAAAGGAAGTAACAAAATGAAAATAAAACGTTACTCATATATCATGGAAAACACAGGTGGACACGGTGAAAAAATATGGGTGAGTATGTGACCACTTCCAGGATGGTAGGGTGTCCCCCAACCATGGTCCTACCCGAGGAACTTGGTTCCTGGAGGACCCAGCTGTAGGATGCGACTGACCAGGCTCTCGCCCTCATTTAGAGGAGGCGGAGCTGTGGGAAGGTGGAGCTTACTGATCCATGCGCAGCACAGAGGGGGAATGAAGAAGAAAATATGAACACACCACACACAACAGTGTAAACACACTCACACAAGCAAATAGACACACACAAACTCGTATACACACGTATAGTACACATACGCTCAAGCACACATACACTTACCCCAGGAACTGGGCTCCAGTGGGTCCCACTTCAATGATGCGACCAGCCAGCCCCTCACCCTCCACCATAGGGGGCATAGAGGCCAGACGGTGTCTCTTCACCAGCCTGCAGGTCACCCGCGTGGGTGCAGAACACTTTCTTGGCGGCACAATGATTCGCAGGCCATTGTGACGGCAACCACGCATGGCCCCGCCCCTGGCGTCTACCATGAAGCTGACCAGGAAGCTGAAGAAAAGGGTCCGGCAAGAAATTATTTTTTTAACAATTGGCGGTTAATAAATGCAAAACATCTGGCACAGATGCCTCCATGCAGACAAAGCAACCGACATTACAGCAAGAAGGGACCATTTTCATGACACCATTCAGTACTGATGTAACAACAAGCATATCTCAGCAGATACTATTTCATTCCAGCCTGTTATCTTTCCAGTTTCATTCCACTCAAACTTTAAGTTGCAAGCCAGACAAGCAAAGAGGAGGGCATTGAACAAGATTCTTTCTGGATAATCTTGTTTGTCAAGGAGCAAATAGGCATCAAACATTAGGTATCTTCAGGCAAGCAAGTGCTTACAGTAATACTTAAGGTTTCTGTATATGAAATGATGACACACATTACTCATTCCAATTTTTTCATGACTTTGTCATGTTAATTACACGACTAATAATGTTTTAAGAAGAAATAAGTTAACATTTTGATGGTTTTGATTTGATGGTTGCTTCTTACAGTAGTTTATTCCCCCAGTCAGTAATCCTTATATGTTATACGTTATAGGTTAGTAGGATGAGGGTTAAAGATATCTATAGTAAAATTGCAAGACCAGTACTTTACTTCTGTTTGAGTAACATTTGCTGTTTTAGGAAATTACAGACATTTTGTTTTTCTTTTTTAAATGGAACTATACATTTGTGAACAGTTTTTAAAGTTTTTTGTCTTCAGTAGGGAGAAATGGATGTAGGGAAGTTAAAAGATATTACAGACATAAAGAAAACGTTACTAAAGTAATATCGGCCTTAAGGATCTATCAGGATTTATCAAATTCAGAACCAGCTGTCATAAACGCCCCCAATGTGCTACGTTATTCTCTACTTGGTTAGACCATCTCTCGTAAACAAAACCTGAACCCTGGAAATGTAAAGTCGTGCATTATGTATTCATGCAGACAGATAGGATGGGAATGCGAAGATCATTTAAAAGTGAATGAGAAAAAAAGTACGGGCACGGAGGAGAGAAGAAAGAGAGAGTAGCCAAATTAAAGAATAAAGAGTATCACCTGCTGTTGTCATGGTCTAGGCACGGAGAGGAACGGCTAGAAGCAGAATACAACAACACACGCACACAATCACAAACACAGCCAAGACAAGACAAGAAGGTGCACAGAGAGGCAACAAAACAAACAAAAAGAGAATAAAGAATAAAGTGAGAAAAACCTGACCAGAGACAGAAAAAGACACAGCAGCAAAGATGAAAGAATAGAGTAGACGACACAGACGTGAACAAGTGAAGAATAATGTAAGGAAAAATTAAAACTGACTCAGAGGTGACTCATACACTCCTAGTGGTAGTGAACAAGAGCATGTGAAAGGTGGAGTCTTTAGTGTCACTTTCACACCAGGGAGCAGTGAGTGTGTGTGTGTGTGTGTGTGTTTGTGTGTGTGTGTGTGCGTGTGCGTGTGTATACCCAGAGTGTAGCAGACTGGAGGACAGCACCACATTATCAAGGTGCTCAGCTCCCCAGCTCAGACGGAACGAGTCCTTATCATTCTCTCTAGACAGAGCCGACACCTACAGACCGACAAGCAGGCCAGATGAAGTCACAAAAAGCCAAAAATAATCTCAATTATTCTAAACTAAGGACACCTTAAAGGGATAATTTGGTGTTTTGAAGTGGGGTTGTATGAGGTACTTATCCATAGTTTGTGTATTACCTACAGTAGATGACGGTCGGCACGCCACCAGTTAGGAGAAACAGACAGGAGAACCGACTCAGGAGCAAGGCAATGTACTGCTATGGGCGGGGGCAGCAGCAAAGCATTTAGCTACCTAAAGTAACAGCCAACCTAAATAAATCAATGTCAGTTAAAGTGTACATTATATTTAGAATATTTTCGCTGCTTTATCTTGCAGTCTGACAGTCCTTTCTGACGGGGAACTGAAGCCGTTGAATCAATCTATGCTCTAAAAGCCACCAGACTCCATTGAAAAAAAACAGTAATTTTACCTCGTAAAACATGGGAATTGCTGGTCTTCCACTGTGTGACATTTGTTAGTTGGGATTCACCAACTGGTTGCTTTGGCGAGAGGATAGATAATTGACTTCAGTTCCCCATTGTAGACTGTATCAATGTCTCACAGGTAGGTAAACCGGGAAAAATATTCTAATAAAACGCACACAGATATTGATTTTTTATGTGAGCCTTTCTTTTAGGTGGCTAAAATACTTTTTTCTGCTGGCCCCGTCCACAGCAGTACGATGCTTTGCTTCCATGCTGGTACTCCTGTCTGTTTCTCCAAACTTGGGGCCAACCACCATCTACTGTAGGTAATACAATCACTATGGATAAGTACCTCATACAACCCCACTTCAAAACACCCAAACTATCCCTTTAGGTAAGGTTATCTTATAAATCTAAACCAACAAATTGACAACCACACACTTTTTTTATGCTTTGTCCTCACCTGGTGGCTTGTAATCATGTCTTCGATGAGAACTCCGTCTCTCTGATGGAAACTTTGGTGAATGGGAGTGTGCTGCGGCCTGTTGGAAAAGCAGGTTGGATTTTCTGAGTGTCTTTTTATGTATTGGTCTTTATACATGTTTGCATGTGCATCATGGCAGGTCGGTCAACAGCAGTGGATGACGGTATGCATTATGTGTCATCACCTGCTTTACTTGTGTGCTGATTAAGTTTTTGTTAAATGTGAGTATGTATGTGTTGATCATGACCTGTCCAGGTTGTGGCTCATGTAGCTGAAGGGATCCAGGTAGTGTCCTGGCAGAGAGTCATCTCCCAGCTCTCTGAGATCTTCTGCTCTCAGATACTCTCCTCCATCACCCGTCATAGTGTCCTCACCTGGGAGTCGAAGATGTACCAGTTGAGTTATAGCATAGAAAAAAAAGTCTTCATTATGAGAAACTAAAGTTGTAGACCTGGCCAGGAAGTTCTGGATCTTTTATGACTGTATTTATCTAAACATGTCCACAATCATTGCTGCTTGTCTTTTCCATCTCAGCTCATTGAATCACCAAATTTCCAACATACTAGGTTAATTTGACATGTTTCTCTCCTCAGAACACACCATACTTAAGGTACATGCATGTGAGCCCTCTAGTAGGACTACATGACGCTGCCACCATTTGCAATCTGCGTCTGAGCAGTGCTCACAAATCGCTTTTGTGAAACAGGTCTTTGGTTCTGAAGACTTGACAGCCTTGTGGACAATGTATTTGTGTATGTCAGCTTTATTAAACCACTGCATTCCTCAATTATCCATAATTATCATAGCGGTTATGATCACATCCACAGCCCCACACATTTCATGCAGTTAGTTTCCGCCATTGCATTAAAACACAATAAACAAAGTGCTGATACACCCAATAAACCACAAAGTGTTAGATCAAGGAAGGTTTGCTTATGTAAAATTGGAGTGTGTCCGTCGGGTACGGGCCGATTGCTTGGCTCCCAGAAGTGCTGCTTGCAGCATTGTCGAGAGCTGCGGTATGGCTGCATACTGCTGCTTGCACCCAGCAAGTGTGAAGTTGATTGGATGAACGGTGATTCAGCACCATCTATTGGCCAAATGGCACCACATTTGTGATGGTCACTCAGACATAATATCTACACATGTCCACCAAATGTGGTTGCAATAGCACAAAGTGTTGAGGAGATAGGACATGTTTTTGTAATATAAGCCCTGTACACAGCATTTGAGCTAACTTTGAGGGCCAGGCATAGCAAAACTGTCCAGAGATGTTCTGTACCAAATTTTGTGATGATTGCTCAAAATTTGTAGGAGGAGTAGCTAAAAATTTGATTTGGACACAATTCAAAATGACAGAAAATCAATCTAGACGCAAATGGGCATGGCTTATAAGGATAGATTCATCTGGACCTGGAGAATTTTGTTTCTGAGACTTATGGTTAAAAAATTACAGGCCAAAACACAAAGTTCATTGTTGTAGCGCCACCATCTGGCCAAATTACACCACATTCAACACTGCACACCCTTGGGTCCCCAGCAATACACCCGCCAAGTATGAAGTCGATAGGAAGAATGGGTCTCAAGATATGCGAAGGACATACAGACAGAGAGACAGAGATTCTTCGTTATATAGTTAGATTCATTGCAGAACAACAAAACTCAGACATATTAAGACTCTGGGGATTACTGATTTGGAGTAAAATGCTGGAGACAAAATTCTCAAAATTCATTGTTTTAGCAAAAAGTAACAGCATGACTACACACTACCAATATGATCACACCGATTAGTTCCAAGAACACAAAGTCCACACCAGGCTGGCGGAGCAGGGCAGACATTTTGCAGTACCTTCCAGCTCCACAGACATCTCAGATAAGGGCTCGTCTTCCAGACCCAAAGCTATGAAACACACAGCTTTAAGATCCACGGCTACAAAACCACATCACCCACAATACACAGCTCTTTATGACTACTGAACAAAGAGAGCTAGCATGTTTTATCCAAGGTCAGTTTAGAGTTATAGTATCCCATGATAAGGGTAGCCTAAAAAAACGTTGCTCGTCCCTTTGTCTTCAAACAGTAAGTTGTTTGTTTTTTGCTTAACTCACCTTCTTCATCAGACACATCAAGGATCTCAGTCATGGTCTCAGGAACATTGAGCTTGTGTTTCTCTGTGACCGTCTGATGGGAAAACAGAGAAAAGTTAATCAGGTTTTCTGGAAAATTTCAGACAAAACTTGGTTCCATATGCGGAAGTCTAAAGGTACCACAAGCTTACCGTTGTGGTAGTGATGACCTCCTCAGTGACGACTTTCAGTGTGTCCACTACAGAGATGTAACCCAGACGTCTGGCAATAGACAGAGCAGTGTTTCCATTCTAACAGAAAGACAGAGAGATAGTGTTCATGTGACATAAAAGAGATATTACTCATTTCCTTTGCTTATTAATGAGAAGAGAGTAAATTTCTTTTCTTTCTTACCACTGTAGTAGCATTGGGCTTGGCGCCATGTTGCAGCAACATATTGATAATATGTGTGTTCCCTTGTTGTGCTGCCTGGTGAAGGGGTGTGTATCCATTCTACAGAAGCAAAGATTTTATCACTGTAAAAACTAAAATAACAGAGACTTTAACTGTATTATGTCTTGTGCTTATTTTTGCAGTTCAAATGAACAGCACAAGTTTGACATTTGAATTCTACCTTGGTTTTGGCGTTGACACTGGCACCTTGCTGTAACAGGAAGTTCACCATCTTGGCGTTTCCATAGTGACAGGCCACTATCAGAGGGGTATATCCGAGCTGAAGGAGTAGTAGGGAGGATGTAAGGATGAAAAACAAAAAGTTATTTCCAGATTTATTGGCTTTTTTTCTTGTTTGTGGCGAAGCTGTGCAACAAACGGTCATAAATACAAAGCACCCTGAATGATGTAGATCAGACCTATTCAATTGGCGGCCTGTGGGCCGAATTCATTTATAAATATGAAAAGAAGAAGAAAAAGAAGAAGAAGTTCTTCCAATAAGAGAGTTTATTCCCGTTACGGACTGTTAAAAGCAACATCAGTGTGTTATTATTTATACAACCTGCTAACATTCAAAATGTATGGGTGTTTACATCGTTTGATTATTAGAAGATCATCATTTTGTTAGTAGGTTGATTAGCCCATTCCTCAGTTATGTCTTGTAAAGCACAGAAATACTTATTTAGTTAAAATGTTTTAACACAGGCTGTTTAAGGAGAGGAAATTTAAGAGAGTCAAAGTGAATAAAAAAGATGTTAAAGGCAACATTTTGTTTATTAAAGATTAACAAGGTGTATTGTTTTCACATTTAAATTCTAGCTTTGCAGATCAGATAGGAAATGTAAATGTCCGGCCCCTTGGCACTTCACTGTTTTTTAAATCTGGCATTTCTAAAAAAATAATTGAATAGTCCTGATGTACAGTAGATGTATGATGTAGACATTGCCATGCTTCCCTAAAGCCAGCAGGTGGCAGATATGCTGAATTTGTTTGTATGTGTTACTTTATGTGATTTATTGGTTGAGAGATTCTTCACGTTTAAAAGCAGCCGGTAAACACAACCTCCTGCAGTGACTGCACACAAAATAAGCTACATAATACACCATACTACACCTGGGGGATTCCCATTAATTAGCCAGCGATTATAATGACATGATGCTCTTGTCTCCACTTCCATATAATCATCACAACATCAGGGGCTACTTTTTTTGTCTGTCTATGCCTGTTAGTGTGTTTGTGTGTACATTCATGAGTGTGTGTGTTTGTACCTTAGTTTGCTGATCCAAGTTGGCATCATGTTTGGCCAAAACTTCTGATGCATTGACTCGGTCTTCCGTGGCTGCGAGATGCAGCGGCGTCAGTCCCGTCTGTAACATACAAAGCACAGAGTTCTCTTAGGCTGCTTACGAAATTCCATACTAACTTAGTATTTATTTTAGGTGAGATTTTTTAGTATGTCCAAAACCTTAGTATGAAACCCAATTGTACACAAATTGCATAGTATTTCCAGTGAAATATTACAGTATGCAAACACTGGACACCACGCCGTCATAAATATCCCACAATGCAATGAGGAAATGGCGACAACTTTCATGACAGACAATGGCGGACAGCTATGTAACATCAATAACACTTCAATTCAAGTGTAAGTATTTCACTTTGCTAGGTGTAATATATATTTTTTTAATTAGTTCAGACCTCACAATCAATCAATCAATCTAACTTTATTTATAAAGCACCTTTTGAGC
Source organism: Sebastiscus albofasciatus (assembly GCA_916701655.1). NCBI lineage: Eukaryota > Metazoa > Chordata > Actinopteri > Perciformes > Sebastidae > Sebastiscus > Sebastiscus albofasciatus. Next base: position 26,023 of record CAKAOI010053998.1, read on the forward strand.
AAATCAAATGCACTTCAAAGGGCTTTACTAGTAATAGTCAAATAAATTGAGAAATCTCATAATGAGCAACAGTTAGTCAAAGTGGTAAAATGTTGATATGAGAATAGTATAAAATAGAACAAATAATAAAAACCACAAAAATAATAAAACACTACATAAAAGCCAGACTAAATGGGTTTTTAGTTTACTAATAAAAAATATCAATATTTTCAGCTCCTCTCAGGAGGGCTGTTCCAGGGAAATCATCACAAATCATCGTTATGGTCACATGAGGTTGCTCCAGGTTACCATGGTTACCTGTTGCATATTCAGAATGGTTGCAACATTAAAGAGAACTAATGGTGCCACCTGCACCCTTAGTAATAATAAACAATCATGAAACAAGCAGTGTCTAAAACAAGTGTCTTACAAAAGAAGTATTAAAACGTGTCTGAGTTTGTGTGTGACCTTAGTGGCTGTGTTGACGTGAGCTCCTTTGCCCAGCAGCAGGCTGGCCATCTCAGCGTGTCCTTCCTGGGCGGCCAGGTGGAGCGGGCTGACTCCCTGCTTGGTCAGAACGTTGGTCTCTGCTCCGTACTGCAGCAGCGCTAATGCAATGTTCGTCTGGTTCTTCTTGGCTGCAATGTGGAGAGGAGTGTAGCCATTCTGGAAAGGGAGGAAGGTGAACAGTTAACATGCTATAACAACATCAATCCATGTGGGTAAAAGTCACCCTATAAATCTTAAACATTGGCTAAAAGAGCAGGTGTTTATGATTTATTTTTTTCCAGTGCAGCTAAAATAAAAAAACTCAACTTTATTTATGTTGCACCTTTCATACAAACATGCAGCCCAAAGTGCCTCATATAGCAAGATTAAAACAACCCACACATAAAATAAGAACTACAAAAGTGGACAATAGATACAACTTTGTTGGACTAAAGATTACAACAATAAAACAATAAAATGTTATAAAAGTAAAAATAAAGTAAACGCTTAAAAAACTATGGCTATGATATTACTCCAAATTAAAATCCTGATTAAAAAGATATATTTAAAATATAGAGAGTTTGCCATTCTGATATCCAGAAGCATCAAGAATATCTCGGGTTTTGGTATCAGCTCTTAAAAATCAAAGGACATCTTACAGCAGCTTCTTATCTCACTCTCAAGCTCTTGTTATCACGACTATAATGTAAAATCCTCGACGAGATCTTGCGGTAAGCTGAAGAAAAGGGTTCACTCAAAAAGTAAAACACAATGCTTAATCAAAAAATAACTGCTAAAGCAGAATGAATAACATTTTGTGAGAGTGTCTGAAGTACTTTTCTTCTTTAAAATCCTTTGTCTCACCTTTGCAGTAGCATAAGGCGATGCCCCTTTATCCAGCAGCAGCAGAGCTACTTCTTGGTTGTCATAATGAGCTGCCACGTGTAGCGGAGTCAGGCCGTTCTGTAAGGGGAAGCATTTGATTAAACGGTTGATATTTGTGTTATGGAAAAGTGCACATTTAGGATTTTATTATGTTTTTATATGTGTTCAAATAATGCGTATAAATAATGCTGATTTTGGGTTCACCTTGCCAGCGTCATCAGGGAGAGCTTTGCGTTGAAGGAGAAGTTTTGCTACATCGAGGCTTCCGTACTTAGCTGCTACATGTAATGGAGTGAATCCTTTCTGTGGGGGTGGAAAAGGGAAAAGTTTGATTCAAACCTGCATGTCCAAACTGTTCATGTTTAACTGGATATTTGTGAGTCTATGTAAGAATGTGTTTTTTGAAGATTAGGTATTTCTCTGTCTGTGTGCATCATGTTCTATCCTCTCACCTTCGTGGCCAGCGAGTGCGAGGCTCCGGCCTCCAGCAGCACGGCAGCGGTCTCTACCTGGCCCTCCCTCGCTGAAATGTGGAGTGGAGTGTAGCCGTTGGTGGTGGAAGCATCTGGATGAGCCATGTGCTGCAGCAGCAACTGGACAATATCAGTCTTCCCCAAACGGGATGATATGTGGAGAGGAGTCTGGTCCTCCTGTAGTTGAGGGGTGAAAACGGCAGAGAGACAGGTAGAGGCAGTTTTGTATTAGACAAGATAGACAGCAGCCGGAGCTGAGGCAGGCGACATGACCCAATATTGCTTATTTATGATAAACAGAAGAAAACAGTGATTGACTCTGATGATGCGACAGCTGACTCACCCTGGCTATGGCATCCACCAACGCTCCATTCCTCAGCAGACAGCGAACCACTTCCATCTGACCTGCTCGTGCTGCCATGTGGAGAGCTGTCTCACCACGCTGATATGCAAAGACAGAATGAGCAGTAAGACGCTGTGCTGAAGGAAACACTCAAGATTTCAGAGACAGAGACAAGACCAAGACCAGACCAGTGGGAGTCCCACACAGCATGACATGCTTAGGATAAGATGTGGAACAAGCAAACCAGAGGCACTCCTCAAATTGATCTGAAAGATCCACATTGACATAAGAACACCCACAGAGAGCAAACAAAGTTTCCTTTTCATTCACCTCTTTTATTGCTGTATATACTGTATATGTGTGTATGTATAGGTGTACCATGAGAAATGATTTGATAAAATAATCAAACGGCATTACAGAGGTGAATTTTATGTGTGGGAATTTTCCTCTGTTTGATATTATCAATCACAGTAATGATGTTAACAAATAAATCAGACAATAAAAAGGCAATTTAGTGATACACTTGTAGTTGTGGTCTTGAAATAAAATCCAGAGACCGAGATGAGACCTTCAGAAAAGAGGTCCAAGACCGATCTTGTGTACTACAACACTACTACTCACTACAAGGAGTGTAGAAAGTATAGTAGTGATATTATGTTTTGCAATACTGTATAGATTCTCCAAAACACTCTATTGTATTTTAATTAACCTCTTAAAAATCCACCGGCCCGCTATTCTGTCTTTCGGGGGTTGTAGCAGGCTCAGGTTTAAGGTTAGAGTCAAAATATTGTAATACTCACAATATTACGGACGTCAGGAGATGCTCCATTCTGTAGCAGAAGTAAAACGATGTTGAGGTGGCCCATGAAGGCAGCTACATGGATGGGAGTCAGACCAGACTAGAAGAAAGAGAGAGACAGGAAGATGAGCATACAGAAGAGTGTTCTGTACTTACAGGTGCTGCTGCTCTGAGACATTCCCACAAAGTGTCTCACCTCAGTGATGGCCTGAATGGAGGCTCCATATTTGACCAACAGTTCCATCACCTTCACCCTGTTCTTCTTACAGGCGATATGGAGAGGAGTGAAACCATTCTGGGAGAGAGAGAGAGAGAGCGAAAGAGAAATAAACAGATAAATACTACATCTACGTAGATCTGGAGGAGGAAATTACAGCTGCAATCTTATCAACTATTAAATTAATCACCAACTATTTTGATAATCGATTTGTTGTCTTACTAAGGAGAATGGTGCCGTTTCCCTATGTTTAATTAAATTTTACAGGCATTATAGGAATCATCCCAAACCCAGTATTATCTTCTGCTCGCTCATCCTGTCTGAACATGGTTACATGCATGTGTATACTGTATATATTTGAGTCTGTGTCTATTTTGTGCTGGTACAGTTGTTATTATCTTGTGAATCCCTACCAGAGCTCTGACGTTGGGGTTGGCCTTCTTGTCCAGCAGAAGCTTGGTGACTCTGTAGTGGCCACAGTGAGCAGCGACGTGCAGCGCTGTGAGGTAGTCCAGTGTGACGTCGTCAACAGGAGCCTTGTGCTGCAGCAGGAATTTAACACACTCTACGTGGTCTCCCTGGGCCGACATGTGCAGCGGGGACAGTCCGTTCTGTGTGAGGACAAAAGTAACGATGCATGGGTCAGAAAAGCAGCACGTTGAAGAAAGAAATGGCAGAGATGAGAAGCAAAAGGAAGAGAAAAAAACAGGTATAATATATGAAGTGCTTTTCAAGTGAAACCACTGAAAGCCTGAGGTTTTTTGATTGCAACACAACTGTGTCCTGCGCCTCTGTTAGGTGAGATCAGCACCTTTATCTATTTATCTGTAAAGGACTATTTTCAAAAATTACAACCTTATTTATTGTCACTCCTGTTCCTGAGACATCATACCCATAACACCCGCTCTCAGGACCGGCTTGCATTATACAGAGTAGACTGAAACTTGACACACATGTCGATATCGAATTCAAACATTTGGTTGGAGGTTCTATTGATTTTAAGTATGACTGTTTTACTTAGTATTTTTACCCAATTTTTATACCTACGCCAAGGATATTTTAGAAAACATTTATTTATAACTTCTCATGCTGTTGTCTATATGTGTATGCATTTAAATCTTCCTGTTTTATTATATTTGTATTCATTGCCATTATTAATGTATTTATTATATTTTTTTCCCGTACTTGGGTCTCACTTGTCAATGAGATTTTGATCTAAATGTGATTTCCTGATTAAATAAAGTATGTCGAATGGCACAGCCATACACTACCTTGGTTCTGGCTAAGATGGGAGCTCCTCTCTCCAGCAGGATTTCCACTGCTGGGTCGTGTCCACTCCTGGCTGCACAGTGCAGGGGGGTCAGCCCATCCTGCGAGACAATCACACATGCACAGACGAACATGTATAAATATACACAATGTAGACATAAATCCAGTTTGTATGTTTCAACAAAAGAGGCAATTGACAAGTGGCTGGTAGACTCTACTAATGTAATAAAAGCAGTGATGTAATGTAACATTTAGTGTACATTTACTCAATGTACTAAGATTTCAAATGCAGGACAGAGTATTTTTACACTGTGTACTTCTTCCACAACTTAATAAAAGCTAATGTCCAGACTTTAAGTAAGAGTCTCACCCTGGTTTTAGCATCGATCTGACCTCCTCGGTCCAACAGAAGAGCCACCATGTTGGTGTTGCCTCTCTTGGAGGCCACATGGAGCGGCGTTATCCCATTCTGACAAGACAGAAAGAAACATTACGAGAAAGAACCTTTACCACACATACTGTTAAACTTACACAGCAAAAATAAAAATGTATTGTTGTGTGATTGGAAGCTGACGTGGTTCAAATCCTATTACAATTCCTCATCACACGAAAAGTCCTACAAACTGTTTTAACAATAGCTTGCCTGATTTTAATCTCGCTGTTTCTGAGTTGAGGGCAATAATAGACAATTACATCACTATTTTTTAATTAAAACAAAAATGTAACTTGCACACTTTGCTATTGTACATAGTATGATATTCTATGTTTATATTTCATATTTTATTTTTGTAGTAGTCTGGTATATTTCTAGTGTATTCTAATATATTCTTTATATGGTGTATACTATAGATATTTATCTCTAGTGTTGATATGTATATTTGCTGCTTATTTACTGTTCCTGTGCATTTCCTGTATCAATCAATCTATCTATCTATCTATCTATCTATCTATCTATCTATCTATCTATCTATCCATCTATCTATGTAACTGCATCTAAAGAAACTGAAACTAACTTCATGGACCGATCTTAAGAAAGCAACGCTGTTGGAAACATGCAAAAACAAATGCAACCTTTGACAAGCTAGGAGGAAATGCAGTTAATAAAGGCTAAGATTAAAAGGGAATGTTATGTGGTATATGGTAAGTCTCAAAATGAAAACAAAAAACATCAAGTTTGAATAGACAGCAGTACAGAAAATGTGTTGATTTGTTAAAATGGGGGCGATACCCTTGCTGTGAAGTCCACAGCAGCTCCTCTGTTCAGCAACAGGGTGGAGACATTGACGTTACCATAGTGAGCCGCGATGTGCAGAGGGGTAAACCCGCTCTGTTTGAGACGGACAAGGAGAGAGGAGGGAAGGAGGGAGTGAGATGAAAAGGAAAATAGGTTGGAGGACACAGAAAGAAAGAAACAGAAGATTGATTGAAACAGCAGGTGAGGTTTTAAAAGAAGAGAAAAGTAAGATGAAATGAGACGGGGAAAAAAAAGAATAAAATGAAAGATAGCAAAGGTTAGATTTGTCTGTGGCAGATACAGGAAGGAAACCTGACTCTACTGAACCAGTATTACGATGAGGCAGCATGCTGAAAAAAAGAAACTACTCACATCGGTGTAAGAAGAAGCATGAAAAAATTAGCATACCCCAAAATAGCACAGGCAATACATAATGCATGCAAAAACCCTGTAAGTCTGCCATGCTCGCTAAAAAAAACACAAATGGTGAAAAAAATCAAAGCACTTTGGTTTTTGAATACCAAAAGTTCAACGTAAAGGACATTATAAACCAAAACTGAAATACAGAAAGCAACTACGCACTATGTGTATCTGCTTTGACGAACAAATGGACATTCATATATAAACCATATTAATATATACTTATCTACAGTACATAGTTGAAGGTGGGTTCATTCCTTACCTTCCCATTCTGATAGACATGGTGCAATTTAATTAAGAAACAGAGTTAACTTAAAGATCAACAACGTGTTTCAGAGGAAAAACAATGCTATCAACGTGCTTCAAAGTACACATGCTGCAGGTTATGCAAAGAAAAAGCAAATGCAATTTGAAATGTCAATATCAAAATCTATAAACATTTTATTGATTGATTCATTAATTCAAAATAAATGTCAAATAAATAATCTGTTCTTCAAATGCAATAAACTAACATACTCTTGGATCTATCAATAATAAACACAATGTCGTTTGCTGTCAGCCATGCAGGAGTGTGTAGTACAGCATAGTCAGCGGCATGCATTCATGTTAATGGTACATAATTCTGACATTGTAATATGAAGGAATGATCAGGACAAAACAGCTGAAAGAGATGGTCAGTAGCGACAAAACTAAATTATATGAAGCGGCGATAGAGTCTGTATACCTCCGTGGTTCTATTGACCATCATCTGGTTAGGACGCATAGAGAGAGAAAGGGGGAATAGGAGGTAGGATTGTTAGGGAAAAAGGGGCTTATCACAACATTCACGTATAACACAGGGTAAGTTTACAAGATCACACAAATTGAAAACAGAAAACAAAGATGTGGAGGCAAACAACAAAGCATTCTGAGAGAGGCTCTGTCCATTAATATTATCATATTCCTAAATCAAATAATCAATGGCATGTATAAAACCATCAACATGAAAAATCACCCATTCGGTGAGATGCATTATCACACACTTCCCTGCTTCCCTCTTATAATTACACTCTCCCCTGCTTTCTGTTCCTATTCTTCCCTCCCGTACCTTCGACTGGACGTCCGCATTGTGGTCGTTCTGGAGCAGCAGGGCGGCAGACTTCGTGTCGTCTTTGCGGGCTGCGATGTGCAGGGCCGGGAGGCGGACCTTTCCCTTGGTGTCATGCTCCAACAGCAGGGAGACCACTGAGTTGTGGCCCTGCTGGAGGGCAATGGCCAGCGGGGTGAAGCCATCCTGGAGGAGCAGAGAAGAATAAACAAGGAAAAATTAAAAGGAGCAGTGTGTAGGATCTGGCGGTATCTAGTGCGGACCAACTGAAGGCTCTCCCGTGTGCCAAGCGTGTAGGAGAAAAGAAAAAAAAAGTGTGTAGGATTGCTACGGTGGCCAACACGAAAACGGGAATGGCCCTCTCCAGAGCTAGCTGTTTTAAGAGTAGAGTGCGTGTTTACATGGGAAGTGAGTCGTGAAGCAAGAGAGAGAGAGCGGCGGAAAAGTCAGCGAGAAACGTTATCGACTCCGGCCCATGCAGGAAAAATGAACAGTGTTTGGTTTGTCCTTTCTGTAGAAAACATGGCGGCCAGCTCTCTATGTAGATATGAACGGCTCATTCTAAGGTAATGAAGACACAACGACTCTTATTTTCAGGTGATTATACGCTAAAGAAAACATGCTTATTAATATTATATTCCATTTCTGCCAATAGATCCCCCTAATTGTTACATGCTGGTTTATAGAAAAATGAAAAGACAGTTGGGATGTCAGTATACCTCTGTTGCAATGCTTTGGTTCCCGTCGTTTTCCAACATGAATCGCACCACCTCCAAGTGATTCTCCTGGGCTGCCATGTAGAGAGGAGTGAAGCCATTCTGTGGAGGCAAAAGCATACAGTTCATACTTGCACACATACATATAATGTAAGATAATATTCTTGCCATTGGTGTTACACATTTTTGTTTGTATTATCTTAATAGCTTTTGATCATTGAGCAGCTTCTCACCTGTGACTGAGAGTTGACGTCTCCTCCTCTCTTCATCAGTAGTCTGACTACTTCTTTTTGTCCGGCCAGTGAGGCAATATGGAGGGCAGTGTTTCCTTTCTGCAGAGAAAAAAAGAGTTAAGGCCACCAGCCAAGTGTGCATCCTGTGTGGGAATAAATGCCTTAAAGATTAGACCTGCTTGAAAGGGATGACAGGTGTGATGGACACAGAAACCTCTATCAATATATCCTCCTTAAAAATCAAATTATGCAAAGTGCTAATACACTAATGTTTGGATTTTGCGTTTGTTTTTATTTTCAGGATTTACTGAATGATTAAATAGTACATTTTGTATTTTTCAACCTGGACCCTATGATTCTATGTTTTTGTGTCTAACTGATTAATAAGAACAATTTTTGAAGTTGGTCCAGTACTGAAGGAGAGCGCTGTAGAAGGGCAGCTGCTCATGGGCTGCAATATGGTGCAATTGGGGCAAGCTGGCAACATAATTTACATCCACTAAAAGTGCTTATTTTTGTCATGACAGGCTCTGATTGTTATTGTAAGTGTCTGACAACATTATGGAAAAAGTCTTGATGTGATCCCGGTAGACAACGGTGGAATAGTGGAAGACATCCATGTTGGAAACGCGAGTGTCAGCTGGGCAGAGTTTGTTATGTTGGAGTACAGAAAGCGTAGCTTAGTGTTATCTGAAAGATTTTCAATGTCATGGCTGAATATTTAGATGATTTTGACGATGTAGATGATGTCTTTGAATTCACGGCCACCCGTGTTTATTTGAGCCAGAGTATATAGATATTCAGATTTTTTACATCGAGACTTCTCCTTGAGCGGGACTTGGACACAATAATAAACAGACTGGATCAAGAGAAAGGTAGGAAAAAGGTTGTATTTCTCTGTAGGGTCCTTTCTATAATGTTGTCAGACACTTATATAATAACAATCTGAGCCTGTCAGTGGCAAAAACAAGCACTTTTAGTGGACGTAACATTACTGTACACTGACGCTGCTCAGCGTTCTCCCTCAATACTGGACCAATTTCAGAAATTGTTGTCCCCATCAGTCACTTAGACACAAAAACATGGGAAAATAGAGTCCAGATTGAAAAATCTCAAAGTTACCCTTTAATATCAAAGGCCAAATTCATGTCAATCCAAGGACGTTGGCAGCAGGGTGACAGATTCTTTGCCGGCTGTTTACTGTTGCTAGTTGTTAAACCTGACACATTAGACACCCAGAGTCACATACCAAATAGCTTGCCAAGTAGCTTACCCTCACACTCTCTCTCACCCCCCTGTCTCCTTCCAGTAAAGGTAGAATATCTAATCACGACGTACTGTGACTTGATTTAAAATGTTGTTATAATCTCAGTATCAATTAAAAGAGGAAGAAATCCAAAAGAAAGAATCCAGAAACGCATATGAGACATTCATGTTGGACTAATTGGAGAACATTTAGTTATTTTGAGTGTATAAAGTTACAAAATTTACCTATTTTCATATGACCTTTTACATCACCCTCAGGTCCATCACCACCCTTGCGAATCAAATTTCATAGTTCAAGAGAGACGCAGTGATTTACGTAGTTCTTTACAACTGATACCACTATATATTACTCACATTCATGTGCACTCCTTCCCGTCATCTCCCCCTTTCTCTCTCTGTCACCCAGCTATCACTATCATCCCCTCCCTCCTTTCTTTTTTCCACATGTCTTCCTCGATGTATATATTGACATACTGATATGTGCATGTACCTTGGTGGGAGAGTCAACAGGTGCTCCTCTCTCCAACAGTTCCTCCACTAAATCCTTGTGTCCCTCCTTCGCTGCCAGATGCAGAGCGTTCAGACCGTTCTGGAGAGAAAAGCAAAAGAAAACATTAACATAAGACTTCAAGAAAACAAATGTGGTAAAGGGATTATTGCAACTAGAGCTGCACGATTAATCCATTAGTTGTCAACTATTAATAAAATCTCCATGTATTTTGAGAATCAATTAATCAGTTTGAGTATCTTGATAAGATAAAAAAGTCTAAATTCTCTGATTCCAGCTTCTTAAATGTGAATATTTTCTGGTTTCTTTACTCCTCTATGACAGTAAACTGAATATCTTGAGCTTTGGGAAACACTGATTCAGATTTTCCACTATTTTCTGCCATTTTATAGACCAAACAACTAGTCAATTAATCCAGAAAATAAACGACCGATTAATCGACAAGGAAAATAATCGTTAGTTGCAGACCTAATTGCAACTGAGTGATGCTCGTGGAATTACATTACAAGTATGCATACTACTTTTGTGAAGCCTACAGTGTAAAGTTGCTGAAGTCTTGATACGTCATACTGTTGTGAGGTGTTGAATTACACATTGAAATACAGTACACATCACATACGAACAATGTTATATGTAGTAGGATTGGAACATTTTATTCAACAACATTAGGATCAGAAAATGTATGTAATGTTATTGTGTATAAAATATGAACTTAAGAAATTAGGGCTGCAACTAACGATTATTTTCATTGTCGATTAATCTGTTGATTATTGTCTCGATCAATAGATAATTGTTTGGTCCATAAAAATGTCAGAAAATTGTGAGACCAAGATGACGTCCTCAAATGTCTTGTTTTGTCCACAACTCAAAGATATTCAGTTTACTGTCACAGAGGAGTAAAGAAACCGGAAAATATTCACCTTTAAGAAGCTGGAATCAGAGAATTTTAACTTATTATTCCTAAAAATTACTCAAACTGGTTAATCAATTATCAAAATAGATACATTTAATAGTTGATATAACAAAAAACAAGAAAAAAACAAGAAATGAAATGCCTATTTCTAGAAATATTTTGGGAGATCAACATCCAGCAACTCAAACACGAGAAGGTGTGGTGTGAGCGTTACATCAAAGGCATCTGATCCATCAACCAGAGCTACAGGTAAGCAGCAGCACACGAGGAGGAGAGTAGAGAGTAAATGTTTCACACTGATGCAGCACAACTGATGTATTTATACATGCAGAAACATATTTCCTCTGAGACAGACGAGTATACACACACAGAAGAGTGATTCACCTCATCCTCCTCCTCCTCTTCCATTTTGCGCCGTGTCTCTCTGAAACTACGAGAGTATCTTAAACCGTGACCTCGTTTTTTATCCTTCGGGTTTCCTGCTCCTTTTATTCAAACCAATCTCTTTCCGTCATCTTTCCTTCCTGTCAGTTCCCTCCGTAAGTCTTTCTATCTTTCGCCTTCTTAAATGATGCTGGGTTTAGAAGTGATGGAGCTCCGACCACCAGCAGCGGTCCTCTGCCTCCTTCCACTACCCCCCCTGGTTTAGATCCAAGCTTCTGGGTCTGTCTGCCTTTGTCTCCCCCCCTGCAGGCTCTATCAGATGGGCTATGGAGAGGAACTATGTCTCCTGGCTCTGGATGCTCTCCTGGCACTGATGTAAAAGAGGAGCCGTTAGGTTGCTTACACCTCAATCATTGCCTCCTTCCTTCCCTCGTGCACGTACAACACGCAGGCACACACACAAGTAAGTTAACACACACACTCTCTCTCTCTCTCTCTGAGTTGCCAAATGCCAAACAGCCAAAGGGGTGTCATGTTTCTGCACAGTCATAGAGGGTATGTAGGACACACACACACACACACACACACACACACACACATGGATACTCATATTTAGAGGCTGCTGAAAATGTCAACCTCTCAAAAAGAAAAAAAGAGGGCATTCCTCAGAGGCCAAAGTATGTCAGTGAGTGTCTGGTCAAGTGTGTCACAGATATGTTACATGACTTTAAAAGGAAAACATGAGAGCAACCATCATGTCCTGGACTAAAATACTTAAAAAGGCATATATTTCCTCATGCAATTAATTCCTAAAGTATAAATATATGACTTGTGTTTCCCTTTTTTGAAAAGGGACAATAGACCCCCAATTAGAAAGCTACCTTACTGTAGCACACATGGCCCTGATCATGCTTGAGTCATGCTTAAAGCTACAGCTGGTAACTTTAATTAAAAATGACTTTTTGTAATATTTGCTCAAACTGTCACTACATTACTGACGCTTGTACATGAGATGGATAATCTGTGAAAGATCAAGTTCCTCTGCCTCCTCCTCATGCTCCTAATGGCATTTGCAAGATTCCACCGCGCCCGAACCAAAACAACCTATCGGAGCCGAGGAGTCTCCACGAGCCCAGACACACCAACCCGACATCAAAGAACTAGCGGTGATGAAGGCCATCTGTTGCGTCGCCTCACGTCGCATTTGTCTTGGCCAAAAGGTTGCACTCGAACACACCGTAAAGACTACAGCCGACGGCCGACTACCACGTATGCTCTGCACCTGCGTGGGATGAAATAACTCTCCGTACCAGCAGGCGGCGGTAGTCTGTATTCGTCATTCAAAAAGGGAAACCAGAAGACCGAGGACGGCGGATATACAAGCCGATGCTATGATAGGTACATGAAACTAAGCAGCGTTTTGTCATTTGAGGAGCTGTTTTACCAACATAATTAAAATCTTTCATCCTGTTTGGAGTTACACAACTCATCACTTTTCACAAACTAGGGATGTAATTAACGACTAGTTTTATTATCGATCTATCGGTTATTTTTCTCCAAATAATACATAAAATAATAATGAAAAAAACACCAAATCCTCACATTTGAAAATCTTTAATCAGTCAATCGTTGACATTTTTGCTGAAAAAGCTAGACTTGGTAATCTTCTTCAGAACATTTTTTATCATATTAGTTGAAATATTAAAAGAATTGTTGTGTTTTCATTTGCTTAGAATGATTCGTTCATATCTACATAGGGAACGGATCCTCTTCATGGAGTCCACCATGTTGCACCATCATGTTTCTACAGTAGCCCAGAACAGACAAACTAAACCCTGGCGCCAGCCGCCGTCTGACTTCCGTTGCTCCTAAAGTAGAGTTATTGTGGTAAGGATGGCCTCTGAGCGAGGCGAACGACATTACCGCGACGGCTCACGTTACTGCAGTCTTGGAAAGGGAGGAGTGAGCGGAGGGGTACTCAGTTGCAATCTGCAACCACACGACTAGATGCCCCCAAATCCTATACACTGGACCTTTAATTATATAATTAATAATATTATTATTACCAACCCTAGCTTTAAACAATTTTGAAAATATAAATAACAGACTAATCCTTTCAGCACAATCATCAGGTCATCAGGTGATGGGTGTGGTTGCACTGAGCTGGAGATGCTTGTCATACTCTCCTACAGAGAAAGGTTAATCATAAATCAAATTACTCAGTCAGTCCATTTTCATTCTGGTGCCAACAGGTGAGAGATGAAACAACTTCCAAATGTGAGACTAGATGCTCTTTGCTGCGGTTTGAACATGCAGAAAGTTGAGTTTCAGCTTCAGCCGTCAGTTCTGAAATGGCGGACTCTCTGACACAGCAAGAATTATGCAATCTTCTTATAGAGTTTCAATCACATTTCAGCCATTATGTATTCCAGGAGAGACAAGCAAAACCCACACATACACACACACTCTGTCACACAAACTGATCTAAATCTCTTTTTCCTCTGAGCTGTAAGTGAAAGCTTCATTTAGCTAATGGACGCTCAGCCCAACACAGTGATCCTTGGCAGTTCGTATAGAGCTTCCTGGCAGGAGGGACACCGCTGAGCTCCGGCCAGCGCGGATTAATATGCACATCCCGGTGACCGCTGACCTTTGTTCTAATCACACGTGGTAATAAATGGTCACGTTTATTTGGTGTTCTTTTATAGGCCAAAGTGTCAGAGGGGATGAACGTTGGAGGAAAAAGAGGAAATAATGTAAATGCGTGCAGATTAAAGAGTAATATCACTCACGAAGGATTAACATCTGGTAGATTAGAGGAGCAGTCTAATTGTGAGGAAACGAAAGCTCACAAACACACACACAATAAATGACACACTCGTAATGAACAAACTCACACACAGAGATAAGTCCAAAATTATACACTCAACAAAACATACGCGTGTGTTCACAAAGTCACGCTGCCTAAACCTGGGAGCTAAACTCATCTGTCAAGAAGGTGTTTTATTTATATCACTCACTCACTGCAACAGTGTGACTGCGGGTTTGGCAGACAGGCAGTATGTCTCTATCTCTCCCTCTCTTTAACTAAGTTGGACAGCCCTCTGCCGTTGGCGCCAGATTCTGGCCTTCGCCACCCTGTTGCTGCTTTCTAGGATCTGACTCTTCAGTTAGCAACGAACACACCGCTGAGGTTTTAAGATTCCTGTGTGACGTTCCAGCGTCTCCCGCTGTCTTCCAAATGACTCAAGTCAAGACACCACTGATGATATTACAACTAGGCTACTGTTATTAATTTTAAGATTCATTTCCTGAACCATATCTTACAACGATACAGAAAATGACAATTGTGAAAATGCGATGTTGTTCCCACATGACCAGTGCTGTTACTAACAGTGTTATCCAAGTGATACACTGTGCTTATATTTGTAATTAGCTCATGACAAAAATCCAGTTTCTACTTAGATACAACCTTAATTTTAAAGTCTCTGCAATGATATCGATTAGTTATCAATATAGCTGTCAATCGGTAAAAATATTTAATCGCGATTAATTGCTGCCCCCTGTTAGTTGACTAATAGTTTTTGTCTTCGTCGATTAAGACTCTTTCGATTAGTCGTTTATATACTTTTTTCATGCTGAATGACTTATTTTCAAGAAACTTGTGAGCACATCTCTGATAAACACAAGATTTAAAGATTTAAAGTGGTGCTTTTGTGTGATTCTTTGTGGAGAAACTCAGTTTTGCAGATCTGTCGATTAAATCGACTAGGAGGTAACTAGGGGACAGCCCTAGTTACCTCCAATTAACCAGACCGCACATTTTAGATTTATAGAATGTCATGTCCGTTGTTGCTCTCATCAACAGAGCTCTTACTCTATTGACTGCAATGCTGACAGTACTATTATAGATAATGGTTCTGTAATTGTGTGGAGTGCTTTTCCACTGACGTGATTCTGATCCACTCCTTTCCTTAAGAGTAATTCTGCTGCTAATCACGAATAACAAGATACTTTTGAATCATCATCTCGGCCTCCAATCACTGTGGTGGTTGTGGAAATTGGTATCTCCTTGAACTATCATTAAGTTTGAAATGGCATCACATCTGGGGAAAATGTCAATTTACCACCGTCAGGATGATCGTAGCACTGTGGTGCGTTCGACTGGCGGGGAGAAACCATTCCTCAGCTGCCAACGACACAAAATTACATCGAAAATTGTTTTAAAAAATGCGAGGAATACAAGTACTGGACTTAAAGGAACAGTGGGTAGGATTTAGCGTCATCTAGTGGAGAGGTTGCAGAGAGTGTCAGTGTGTAGGTTGTGTATACGTAAGAAGTGAGTGGTGAAGCAAGAGAGAGAGAGCGGCGGCGACTTTGTGCGAGCGAACAAGTGAGCGAGTGGAGCAGAAGACAGAGTTTAGCTTTGAGAATATCAAGTGAATGTTCAGTGAAAGTTGCAGTTTGTGCAGAAATGATTTTTAAATTTCAGGTGATTACACACAAAAAAAACATACTTATTAATATTGTATTCCATTTCTGCCAATAGATCCCCCTAATTGTTACACACTGTTCCTTTAAGAAGAATGTGTATGTGTATGTGTATGTAGTGTATACGTGTGCAAGCTTGTACACGCATTTAAGCACGTGTATTCAGAAAAACACACGAGAACATGAACAAATTAATTAACATTCATGCGATGTAAATTTGAATATGACCACTGACAATAACACTAAAAGTAAAACTAACATAAACCCTAAAACGTCAATTAAGTTTGTCAGTGTGAGCTCTGTGTGATCAGTTAATCAAGTAAAATGACCTACAGTTACCTGCTTACGGGTAAAGTCATATGAGCTGAGTGGTATTTATCTCCCTATAAAATTACATCTAGTATATTACATTAGATTATGGCCATTCTCTCTCAGAGACAGTCACACACACACACACACACACACACACACACACACACACACACACACACACACACACACACACACACACACACACACACACACACACACACACACACACACACACAAGCAAAGTGAGAGCATGACTGGGATATATATGAAAATGTCACCCGCATTTTTGGGCACTTGACAAGGGCTCAAATGTGATCATCTGACAGATACTATGAAGGGCAGGGCTCTCCTGTTGCAGTGTGTGTGTGTGTGTGTGTGTGTGTGTGTGTGTGTTTGTGTGTGTTCGTGTGTTTGTGTGTGTGTGTGTGTGTGTGTAAAAGAGAGAGAGTTTGTGTGTGGAATCACAGCCCTGAATAGTCCGGCTTCCCTCCAGGTACAAAACAAAAACCCATGATGCCCATGACAACAAATAGGTGGGCAGGTGCCACTTCCTGTCTGCCAACCAATTACAGCCCAGCGTATAAATAGTTGGTATTAAACTGCTGGAGTATTACAAAAGGCCAACAGCAATGAGCCAAAATATGAGCAGCTGACGAAATGCACGCCCGCACACAAGACACAGACTCACGTAGGCACACTCCCCCGGGCTCCTTTAAGCCACCTTGTGACTACCGTAAATCACATTGACATAGACAGGGCAAGGGGGGCGGGTGTACAGGGGATCTAGGGGGAAGTATTTTACACCCTCCCAAATCCCTCCTCCTCAGAGGAATGTGGGTGAGGCTGTGTATGCAGCTGTCAGAGGGACGTAGACCCGTCACATGCAGCTGAGATTGGAGGGGAAAAATGGGCGTGGCGGAGGGAAGAGGAGGTAGAGGTGAGGGTGGTCATGATCTTCAGAGGGCCGCCTGACAGGTTAAAGAATGCGCTGACCTATAGCTCAGTTATGTGATGCCAACCGTGACACAGCGTGAATTAGGTTCAGCAGGTTTGACAGACAGACCAGTTAACAGCTTTGACCTACGTCTGCGACCGTAGAATGTGCCGTATGTTACCAGCAAGTGTGCTAAATGAACCATTAAACAGCAGATTTAAGAAAACATGTTTGGGTGCCAGATGTAGTTGTGTTTAATATCCAGAACACAGTCAAACTGTAAAAAAGCGAACTTTGGCGAAACTGTATATTTGCTGTTGAATGATGAGAATGAGATTTTGTTGACTATAAAACAGCTTATTTTTCTTGACTAAAAACACCATCATTATGTTGACAAGCTCCAGACTTCAATTGATGTGAACATAAAGAATACGAATAAGTAGAACTAATACTGTTTGTTCTTAAGTCAAAGGGCTTAAGACTAAATCCTTCCTTGACCTTGTGACCCTCTAATGTGTTTTGTTGCACAGTGGACAGTGGACATCACACAGCGTAAGCGACAGCAGAAACAGAAACGTCATCAGAGTTTCCTTACCTGGTTACAGGTGCTGATGTCTACTCCGTTCTTCAGGAAGTCGAGGACTTTGTCGATGTTTCCCGCTCTGGCAGCCCGCAGGAAACTGGTGTTACTGTCAGACTGGAGAGATGAAGACAGAAAGGAGGCTGATATTAAAGACAGGAATACAAGCATGTTTTTAATTATTTGTTTCATTAAGTTTCAGGTTTACTTTTGTTATTTCTGTTAGAGGTGGATTATGTATAATGGTCACGGTAAGGGTTAGTTCAGAACATATTAGGTCAGACTGTATATATGAAAAATATTGTGTATATAAACAACATTATTTTTACCCAGCGCATACACAAATACAACAAAATATATGCATTTTTACAGACCATGTAGAGTTTTCCAATTTTTTCTTTTTTACATATATCTTTATTGTCATTATTTACAAGGCATTTGTTTTCACCCCACGTTTTTGTCTTAGTTGTGTTTATGTACAGATCTGCTTTAAAACATTCAAGTCAATTTAGAAGGATGGAAGTACAGTAGCTTGTTATTGCTGTGCATGACGGGGTTTCTTTGATATAAAAGGCTTCAGAGAGTGTTTTGTGGTTTTATGGAAGTAAGACTTCCTGCTTGTATCAATAGTTTGCCTGAGTAGGCTTTTCTAAATTTAACCACCAGACCTAGGCTGCACAAGCAGCTGCAACACACACACATACACACACGCTCTACATGTATGTTTTGCTGAATGTATGTGTATGTACGACCATAGATTGTATATAAGAAGTATGTACCCACTGAATTTAAAGTTACACACTGAACTCCTCACATGTACTCCACATGTTCTCAGGGAGGATGTTTTACAGTTAAACCTTACTATCAAAACTGACATTTCATACATTTTGAACTTCAATGGAAAGTCAATCCTTCAAAATAATAAGAAAGAAAAACACAAAAACAACAAATATGTATTAAAGTTGAAATAAGAAAAGTAAGGGTTAAAATACGTTAAAATGATAAAACGAAAATAAGCCAATATCAGTCAATAACATAAGTCTGCTGGTATATTAAGTGCTACAAATAATTATTTTCATTATCAATTAATCTTGTGATTATTTTTTCGATTAAATCGATAATTAATCTAAAAAATGTCAGAAAAATTGTGAAAAATGCACATTAAATTTAAGTTACAGTTAAAGTCACATATTTGTTTGTTTTATATTATTCGCAAAGGACTACTAGCTGTATTGATTTGAGAGTGTTGACAAAGTTTTACCCTCTATTGTGGAGCTAAGACAGTAACGTGTCAATCAAACACAACTGGGGGTTAAAGGTCAGCACAATCAGTCTCCTCATCCCATGTGTGGGATGAGGACACACCCCTGTGTAGGATCAAAGGTCAAACCTCTCACATGGGATTTCACCACACATACACACCAGCAGATTAATACAACATGCTTTCTTGAACACTTCGTCAATGTAACAGAAAACAGGAAAGCTGATGAACTGTGTTTCTGTCTCCACATCTTACCAGCGAATCATCAACTTCAGATCCAGAGTCAGCGGCTCCGTAGTAGTCAGTGTGATGCTTTAAATCGCTGTCACTCCCAGTGGTCCTTAACCTTTTATCTGATCCACAGGCCTTACAAGTTGCTGCGTTGCCCATGGTTACCATCCAAAATCAGCTAACAACTCCCCAGCCGTACCTAAAAACTGTGGCCTTCCTTCACTCACTGTATGGTACTATGTAGTCCAATCCTTGTAGTTTCTCACTTTACGTCCAGTAAAAGCCTATCTAGTCCACTTCCCTGATGTTTGGCCGCATCAATCAATCTTACAATCCATTAAATCTTTCCACCTCTTCCGCCAAATCTCACTTATATCACTATTACCACCACTCTTCCGCCTCTCCGTGCCCTTTTATCCCTCGCCCAGCAAAAACTCTTCCGTCTTGGATACCTCTGTCTTAGTGTGTGAACTAAAGAGCCAAGGCCCAGTCCTGCCTACTATTCCTCCCTCAACCCTCGCTGCTTCTCCCGCCTTGGCTATTTTTACCTTCCCAGACCCTCTCTCCAATGAACACCACAGCCCCTTGCTGTGTGTACCCAGGGTGGTGCACGACAGCTGGGTTTGAGTCGTGCTGGAGAACGCACGGTCTGCGGTGCTCTCCAGGAACGCCAAGGGTCATGATGTAGTGATAGAAGTTGAGCCTGCACACAGTACTCAGATCACCTTACACGGTGAAAACATTGTCATCATCATTAGGAGCATGTTTAAAAAAACGTCTGACATGTAGACATGGTTCAGAACACATGGTCGGTAACGTTTTATCCATGTGCATGTGGCTTCATATGAGCACATGCGTCTACAGCCATGACTGCAGAATATTCCAGATACTGGTTTATGTTTTGGATAACAAATTAATATGTCTCTTCAGATTATAATCACAAATGCACATTAGGGGTGTAAGAAAATATTGAGTATCGCAATAATACTGTATCGATTCTTAAAAATACTGTATTGATTTTTAATTAATAGTTTACATGCAAAGATTAAGTCAATAAGTCAACAGTCAATAGTGTGCCTTCTAAAAGTAGTGTTTTGATGTTGCACATCAAACATTAACAGATTTCATTCATGAACAACAAGATTCACAACTAATAAAAACAGAAAATCTCGCAAAATCTCTCACAATGAAACATGACTTTAATGTAAACAAACATGACGGACAGGCAGGAAGAATTAGCGACATTCGTTTTTGCACTACTTTGTACTGAAAATTCACGAAGGATGGATGGATGAAGCCATGGAGACAGTTTAAATAAAGACTTGCATTGTTGCCACAAATTAACAAGTTGGTCCTCCATTTCTGAGATCCATCTTACTACTAGGGGTGTAAGAAAATATCGAAAATATCCAATATCGATTCTCAAAAACGCTGCATCGATTTTTAATTAATAGTTTACATGCAAAGACTGACTCAGTCAATATTTTTTTCATTGGGAAAGATATGCGCCTTCTCAAATTAGTGCTATGATGTTGGATGTTACAGGGACTGTGATAAATGCGAATGCAGATTACACTGTTCTGATTGCATGGTGGTGTCTTCTTTATATGGTGAGTTTTACTAAAATTAGAAAATTAAAATTTCAAAATTTGCAATATATCACCTTGCTTACAGTATTGTAATATATCGCAATATATTGAATCGTAACCCCTGTATCATGATACGTGTCGTATCACCAGATTACTAATGCACATCCTAATAGACTTGCAAACATGTATGTTTGTAATTGTCTGTCTATGCTGCAGAATGTTTTTCAGTCACGTCTGCTTTCGATGTCTCGTTCGTCTCTCTGCCAAGCAACCACACACACACACACACACAGATTGGATTGATTGAGAACCAGCTGTAATCTCTGCATTTGTAAAGGATTTGACCTGCAGTCGTTCATGTAATGGAGGATACTGGATTATACACTGTACAGTGTCCAAGTCTGTGCTTATATTGGAGGAACACCAAAACTCTACCCAGTATCATAAATAATTTAATACATTTTTACCACTGTCATGATAACTCTGAGTACACACACACAATAGGGATGCTTGATTATGGCAAAAATCATAATGAATATTTAACACGATTACTCATTGACTTTAGAAACATCATTCTTTTAGAAAGACATTTTGTGGCCTACATTTTAAAGTTAAATGCATCAATCTGGTGCATTTTGAGAGCAAAATGAAGAGGCTAGATCTATGAAGAACTGTGTGCTCTTGTAAACAATTTAATCAAAAACACATTGGTTGTATAGATATGACTGGTGATGACACGGGGCCAGCCAGCGCCAGGGAGAGTTCCCATGAGGGGATCCTCCCACACCAAGTGGCCGTGGCTGTCCCTGACGGGCGAAAGAGTGCCGCTGTAAAGGAAAGGGGTGCACTGGATTTATAACACAAGACAAAACAAGAGCGTCATTGTGAAACAGAATGCGGCACAATAATCCTTTTATCTAGACTATCTTGTTTTCAAAATAGCTGGAAGCCAAAATCGTAATTGAAATTCAATGACTTGCACAGCCCTAACACACAATATTAATTTGATGAGGACAACAAATGCTGTCAAACACAGGTTTGATCCAGATAAAGAGTGTGTGGCACTGAAAATTAAGCCACTTGATCTATTCATAGGTCAAATCATCTCTAAAGACAAACTATTACTAACTACTCACAAGGGCTTTGAGTAGATTAGACATTCCTTTTTTAACTATTAGCTGTTAAATCTGATTAGCTGGCAGGCATCAGTTAGAATTGTACATCAGAACACCTCAAACGTAGTTTCTTTCAACAGTTAAACCACCATCCTAAGTGAGTGCGTAAGGTCTAAGGCACAATATTGAGTGTAGGTCACCCACGTTTTGGCAGCGCTCAGAGCCCTTCACACAATCACTGTAGTTACATGTGTGAAACACAAGAAAGTAGACTTGAAGTGTAAAAATAGTTTAAAGCGTATCTGTTCCATCAGACCCGTGTGGACACGCTGTAACCAAACCATGGGTTAACTGACAAGTCAGCTTAAAAGGATTTACCATTATTTAAAAAAAAAAAAAAGCTTCTTTCCTTCAGTAAATGTTCATGGTATAAGAGCAATGATACACCGTGTTCCAATATTAGAAAATAATGAACTCAGCGATTATTAACTATTCACACACTTTGTCCATTTCTTTCTTTTTTCATTCTCCATTTGGGCTGGGCGATATGGACAAAATCTTCTATCACCATAAAAGTAATTTCACATCTCGATAACGATATATATCACGATATAGCATGTTTTCTTGTAAGTCAATAAATAAATAGTCTATATGAAATAACCACAGGGTAAAGCCTACTTTTATATACTCCTGTGTGAATTAAATACTTGACAACTGAAACGTACTGAGTATTTTCTCATTTAATTAGGAAATTAAACGCCAATTTTAAAATTATATTCCCACAAAATATTTCGCATCAGAGTTTCTGACAAATTTGAGTTAGTATGTGTTATCAGTGTAGACGACGTAATTGTGTATCACGAATATCTCTATATATGACTTCATCACTGTATGATTCCATTGAAGGATGATAAATGATCATATTGAATTATTGCCTGGCCCCTTTTCTCCATGAACTTGTACTTTACACCATAGCCAACATATTCTTTTATCTCATATATTGCCAAAAGGTTTCTCCATACAACCACCAGCATGTGACCTTCCTCTGAGCTTGAGCCTTTCTCATATCTGTCATCTACTCCATCATCATCCATCTCCCTCACACTACATGATAAACCATCTGAGAGGACAGCAGCAACAGCACACTCTACATGTATGTCAACCACATCCACACATCTGTGCAACCCCCCACAACCCACTCTCTCACACACAATGTCCAACCACCAACGCTCACGGTATACTCTTAAGCTCACAAGAGCATGTGGTGTTGAAATCTAAAATGGTACAATAAGTTAGCACGAAACATGACACAAACTTGTGAACGTGATTTTTGTCAGAGTATTTATGTGCGTTTTACCAGCCGCTTTCGCTCGGCTTTCTCGCGCTGCCGTCTCCTCCTCTCCCTGGCTTTCTGTAGAGCGCTGTACTCGGGATTTGCCTCAAGCTCGCGAGCTTTCTTCAGGTGGGCTGCAGCATGGGCCATGACGTCACCTTTTTCCCTCTTTCTGTCTCAAAAAATTGTTTTACGAGGTGCTGAAGTTTCACTTTTCATACGTCCTTAACACACGCTAAGCACCACATATACACTTTTCTGTATTCATTTTAAAGAGTATTTAAGTGTAAACAATGTGCCAAGCTACATGAAAAAACTTCCCAGGAAAGTTTCTGATATCAGTATTCCAAATGGTTAAAAGAGATCCACCTTGAAATTAGTGTTCATCTGCTCCTCAACTGAAAATGCAGTAAAAAAAAAAAATCCCAACACCATAAATTGGCTCCAAAAATGATCCTGTTCAGTCTATTTTCTCTTAGGAGGAGAATCAGCCTCAGTCCGTCCACATCAAGCCACAAAGCAGCCACTGGATTTCCACATTCTCACACAAAACACCCCCGAGGTCCACACATCTATATACGCCAAATGAAAATCAACCATTCACACAAACATGAGAGAAAAAGATGATGACTGAAAAGAGTTGCTGAATGAGGAGAGAGAGACCCATCTGCTTACTCCCTACATGTCCCAACACACACTCTAAAACACACACACACACATAGGGGAATGACCCAGTCCAGATGTACATGAAAACCCTACTCCATGTGAACAGATGTGGCTACAAAGCATGTTTGTGTGTGTGTATGCGCACGTGCATGCATGTTAATGTGTGTATGTGATCTAGAGTCACAGTAAAGTGTTTATTGTGTAAGGGGTTTAGGGAGGCTGCATGCCAGCAGCCAGCTGACAGCCGCAGCTACAGTACTCTCCACTGCGATCTGTTACCGATGTAAAAAATGCCCTCTGTTCTGAGGGAAATGGGGCACATGAGGAGAAGGAGAGGTTAATGGCTGAGGAGGAGGGTGGGATGGATTAGAGGGGGAGAAATAAGGTGAATATTAAAGCCATTTTGTGTAGAATGTTCCAGTGTTGGAGCCCACCAGTTGTAGTATCGGAAAAGAAACCTCCATGGACAAACTTTTTCACGTCAAGGACCCCTAACCTGACACAAATTAGACCGCGGATCGAACCTCCATTTGATAAGATTTTGTCCCTGGCTCCCCCATCTGATACGATTTTTGCTTTTTGATATTTTAGTACAGAAAGTCCAAAATAGTTTCATGTTACTTTTGTCATTGGGTTACTTTTTTTTACTACTATATTTGTATATATTTTCATATTTAGCTTTTTACTGTTTACTTATTATCACATCTTTATTGTTAACTTACAAATTGATTATATCTTGTTGTGCTTTTTTACTGAAGCCACTTGTTTGCACTGTCTCCTTTGCTGCTGTAACCCTGCAAATGTCCCCGCTGTGGGACTAATAAATGATTATCTTGTCTTATTTTTGGATGGAATTATAGTGAAATTAAATTATTACCCTTTTTGCTGGGAACCCCCTCAAGGACCCCTGGACCGCACTTTGAAAACCACTGAATAGGCTGACAGAACGGCAGAAATTAAATCCAATTTTGTGCATTTGCAAAGCTTCAACCTACGAGCCAAATTAGGTGAAATTTAAGCCAAAATCCGTTTTTCTGCCGTCCTCGTCCACAGCAGCACATTGCTTTGCTCTGTCCTGGTGCTCCTGTCTGTTTCTCCAAACTGGGGGCGCTCTGACCACCATCTGCTGTAAGTAATACACCTACTATGGTTATAAGTACCTCATACAACACCACCTGAACTATCCCTTTAAAACAAAGAGGGTATATTAAGACATTTGATAGTGTTGTGTTCAACAGCAGTGTGATTCATACAGAAAGAAACAGACAGTACAGAGGAAAGTGAGGTTATTAGGGGACACAGAGAGGACATAATAAAAAAAAAAAAGCTGATTAATGAAGAGCATCTGCAAAGAAGAGTGGGGAGGAGGAGAGACAGGGTGGCTACGGGCTGTCCTTCTGTGAGAAAGCAGAGAAGACGGGACACACCACTCGTTCCAGAGGGGGAGCAGTGAGCACAGAACAGAAGAGCAGCTCCCAGTTGCCTGCAAGTTACGGGCTTCCCCCTGCATGATGGGAAAGTGGGTCGGTCTGAATCTCAACTGCACTGCACTGGTGTCTCACTGATGGGATATGATTTGACAGCTTGTGTGTGTGTGTGTGTGTGTGTGTGTGTGTGTGTGTGTGTGTGTGTGTGTGTGTGTGTGTCCGT
>CAKAOI010053998.1:52314-81786 GCA_916701655.1 Sebastiscus albofasciatus
TGTGTGTGTGTGTGTGTGTGTGTGTGTGTGTGTGTGTGTGTGTGTGTCCGTGTGTGTGTGTGTGTCCGTGTGTGTGTGTGTGTCCACCACCAGCAGACGGGTGTCAAGGTCCTCTCTGTCAAAGCAGCTAATGTTAGCAGTTTTAAATTTCAGCACCAGGGACAGGGACACTAATATCTCACACCCCTATTTCTGTTCACACATTTAGCCGGATACGTTTTCACGGGCCCAGTCAACAACAATAACAACATCAGCAACATCTCTGTCTACTAGCGATGCAGATCTGCTGAATCACTCCACACAGTAATGCGGTCTAAAATGCTCTCTACCTTGGTGCATACAGCAGACTGAGTGCTTCATTCAGCTCCATAATGATGCTGTTTGAACATTTCTGTGGCTGTGCTCTGCTCCTATAGCACCCCCTGCTGGTGGAACAGAGAATAAAGCGACGGATCTTTGATATAACACAATAAAGAGAGGAAATAACAGAGCATTAATGCAGAGATAACGGTATAAAAAGGAAGAATTAATTATATTCTAAAATCCTCAGACCTACTCATTTATTTACCAGGATTGTTAATAAATTTTTAAATATTATCAATATTAAACCAAGATTTATAAAAGTGCTTATAATTAAGGCTGCAACTAACGATTATTTTCATTGTCGATTGTTTTCTTGATTTATGTATTAGTTGTTTGGTCTATAAAATTTCAGAAAATGGTGAAAAATTGTGTTTCCCAAAGCCCAAAATGACATCCTAAGATGTCTTGTTTTGTCCACAACTCAAAGATATTCAGTTTCCTGTCATAGCGGAGTAAAGAAACCAGAGAAAAATCACATTTAAGAAGCTGTAGTCAGAGAATTTTGACTTCTTTTTTCTTAAAAAATTACTCAAACTGATTAATCATTACCAAAATAGTTGGCGTATAATTTAATAGTTGACAACTAATCGATTAATCTTTGCGGCTGTAGTAAAGTATTCAACATAGAATCAAGCTAACCATTTTTTTTTTGTTAGTTAGGGCCAACTCACATTGTTACCAAGCAAAACAGCACAGTTTCCCAACAGTGCATCAAAAAGTACAAGTTTTACTGTGCCAAAAAAATTACTACAACAGAATCTCAAAAAGACGAAGTACTTGATATTACTTGACGTTTTTGATGTGGTCTTTTTGTGTTTTATATCTTGCTTCCTACAAATGATTAAGTGCATATTATAAAACTCATCTAATATTTTAAATTCCTGAAAATTAAAAGTAAACACACAGAAATCTTCTCTATAACAGTATTTACCGTACGATGCAAGCAAATCTACACTTCTAAAAAGTGACAACTACTGTACTGTACTTCTCGAGTTTCAGCTTCAGCAGACAAAATCTATACGCTCATTGATCTGCATGTTAGTTGAGACTGAAACAGTGTTCTTCCAGTAATATTGTAACAGTTGTGTGTGTGTGTGCAGACAGTATGTCTTTATTAATACTATGCTTACTAACTCTTCCCTTTATTGTATATGCATCAGCAAAAGCTGATCAATGACCTCTATTGATCCCTTCCATCACTCGTGCAAAATGAGGATACATTATAAACTTAAAAAGTGTGTGTGTGTGTGTGTGTGTGTGTGTGTGTGTGTGTGTGTGTGTGTGTGTGGGTGTCCATTTAGGAGTCAGATTACACTGAGAGGGTTCTCCACAGAGAGCTGATGTGAGCTCCTGTTTCTATTGTTTTAGAGGACCTCGTACATGGGGAGGGGTTAATGGTCTGCTTTTCATTTTATAGATCCAAAAGGCTTTTATGAGGCCCATTAGGACTCTATGATAGACAGATGTGGGAGACGCAGAAACCAGCGCACATATCGCTGCCCGTCACGTGCCTCTTCATGTGCTTCAGATTGTGAGTGGGTGTGTATGCAGGTTTGGTGTGTACGTCAGGTACTAGGGCTGGGCGACATGGAGAAAATCAAATATCACAATATTTTTAACGAAATATCTCGATTTTGATATTGTGACGATATTGTAGGATTGACTATTGGTGCTTTCACAAAATATTTCCAAAATTAGATTTTTGATAAATAATCATCAGTATTGTGGATATAATGACAATGAAGTGGATAAAGACAAATAATAGGACAGCTAGAACAGGCTGGTAAGTTCAGAAAATGAAATCACTTTACTGTAATGCAGCCTTTAAAGTGGCAGTAGTCAGTATATTTTTGGCATCATTGGGCAAAAATTCCATAATAACCTTTCAGCATATTGTAATCCAAGAGTTCTGAGAGATAATTAGACTTCTGCACCTCCTCATGGCTCTGTTTTCAGGCTTTAAAAAAGAGACTTTAACCAATCACAGGTCATTTCATTGAGAGAGAGCGTTCCTATTGGCTGTGCTCCGCTCATGTGACCAGAACTTGGCGTTCCTTCACCAGATTTTACAATGGTGGCGGCGTCACAAACGTTCTCATTTTACAGCTAAACCGTGAACTACTAGATGATTCTGAAAACATTTGAGGCGAGAAATAGCCATTAACGTAACATAATATTGATACATATTTGATGCGCTGCCTAGTTTGACTATTTGGTCAAAGACAGCAGATGATAGCAGACCTCAGATCAGCTCTTACTGCTTGTTTTCCTCCGGTCTGTGAAATAATGCAGATGCCATTAGGAGCACCGGAGGACACCGGAGGACACCGAGGCACATGATTTTTGTCAGGTTACCTGTTTCATGTACTACTACGTTTTATAGAAATACATTTTTTTGTATCATATTTGCTCCAATCTCGCCTACTTCAGCTTTAAAACGAGGAAAAGACAACACGTGTCATATTACGATATCCAAAATCTAAGACAATATCTAGTCTCATATCACGATATCAATATAATATCGATATATAAAGCCTGAAAACAGAGTCATGAGGAGGTGCAGAAGTCTAGTTATCTCTCAGAACACTTGAATTAAAATATGCTGAAAGATTACTATGGATTTTTTTTCCCAATGATGCCAAAAACATTCTGCCTACTGCAGGTTTAATCTTAATTTTATCGAAATCGCTATATGGCCTACTGCAATTTTCAAACCGCAGGAGTCGCAATATTTCTTAAAGGCAAATGTGTGTCAGAAAACCATTCATCAAACCACACATCATATTCTACAGACTTAAGGAAACATCTTTGTTTGGTACAGATCCCTGCAAAATTCACACTATAATCATTTTAATATGTTCTTCAATGAAAATGAGAATAATGATGTAAAAAATTATAATTCCCTCTAATATTGCAAATCATATCGCAATTACAACATCAGTCAAAATAATCGCAGTTGGATAGCTAGTTCAGGTTTATTCTTTGTCTTTTGTGTTTGATTCTTACTTGATACTTCTGTACTCAGTGCTTGCTCTCAACTCCATTATCAAGCAAAAGAAATGTAACTTTTACAATAAATAAATAAATGTTCACTGTGATGGATTGCCTATTTGTTTGTCTCTGCAAAGTTTATTTTCATATCATCCTCATTATGGACTTAAATGAACCAGTGGCTGCCTGCATGTGAGAAATGCATTAATCGATTCTATGCTTCGGAACACAATTATCTGTAAAGTAAATCATTTGCAGTAAATTATAGCTAAATCATACAAAACCACTGGTTTGTTCTCTAACTCATCTGTGTGCTCCTGGGAGCCACTACCTTTATTTGTTTTTGCTGTTATTTCTCTGGTTGTTTTGGATGTTGTTGTTGTTGTCGTTTATGATTTGTCTGCCTGCTAATGGAGCCGTAGTGCTGACTGGTAGAGTTCTGCCAGTGATGAGCGTCTGGCAGCGCTGTAATGCATCTGAGATTTAATGCAGGGAGGATCTTTCTCTTTCAGATGACTCATTTAGACTCCTAGAAGCCCATCCATTTTTCATGACCACGAATTTAAACCTCCTCCCAACTGCTCCTCGCTGAGAAATGCTAGTTTGCATTAGTACTTACATCTTGTTTGGTTTAAGAGATGCATTAGGCTTATGTTAACCTGGTAAGCGAGTGTCTGGGTGACTGAAAGGTCTTCTTGGGAGCAATACAGCCGAAGGCCTGAATCCCTTCACCAACAATAACCACTGGACTAGAGGTAAATACAGTGGACGGGAAGGCCCAAAACCAAAGAGACCCAGCTACTTCCCACGCTTCAATACATTTTCTATTACTATCAACACAAGTGCATCACTGAAGGAGTTCATCTAAGGGCCGCTAGATGCTGGCCAAGAAAACTCCTGCATAGAAGAAACAATGCCAACTTCTCACACGCTCTACAACACATTCATTTCCAGAGAAAGTTCAGGACTGAATAGTTAAGTTCACGGTTGAGAAATGTTATGTTCTATTACAGAGACGTCAAGGCTTAAAACAATAGTTCCCATGAACACCAGCTGGAGAGAAATAGTTCCAGTACTTAACTCCCAGTAAATCTTGAAAACAAAATAGGCCTACCACGGTTACTTTTTAAGAGATGCTGGTAGGTGTATTTTGGATAGGGCTGCCACAAACCCTACTGATATTTTATATCGTAGAACAAAACGTTAAAATCTCTTCAGCTTGTGTTAACCACAGACCTTATTTCAGGCATCTAAATAAAAACCCATTCAAAGAACCCATTGACTTCCTGACGAGGGAACCAGAAGTGCTAAAATGCTATAACTCATTTCCGGGTTTTAGGACTCATTCCTGCAGCACACTACAGACAGGCAAGAGTAAATATTGATAATGTCTAAATTGGTAGTCTACAAATGATGTCTGCCTTGCTTGTAAAGAGTGAACAAAATACAGAGCAGGGACAGTAACGGATAGGCTCACAGATATGATTTTAAATGTCAAGTCGTTGTGGAGCCTCTTTTACTGCGTAAGAAAGGTCAGGGCCATAAAGTACAAATCACACATGCACTCTCTCTCTCTCTCTCTCTGCTTCTCACAAAACCAAATCACACAGAGTCAAATCTAATAGCAAGTGGACCACACCCAAATATAGTGAGTAATGACACCGAGACACTGGGAGGGAGGGAGTGAGGGAGGGACGCACTGTAGATGGGACGTATAACCTTGATACAGTCACATGATATGCCCAGAGTGTAAGACGACTGGAGGGAGAGAAAGTCAAAAAGACCACACCCTGTTGTAACTGAAGCAGTACCGCGTCTACACACCAACAGACACACAAATGGAAACATCTCATTTGTGACTTAGCTCATTTACCACTTGCTCCATCAGCCTTGAGTGTCTCTGCTACACTAACAACCCTCCTCTCTTCACCCACAGACAGACAGAGAGGCAGCAGCCCTACAGCAGCGCCACATTAACAGATTGCTTGAAGCTTTTGCTACATTATACCATCGCATTCAACATCCTTTTTTCAACGCAAACTATGAGCACTTTTAGAAATGCAGAGTAAGCAACTGATTATGTCCGTAAATTCATCATTCACTTCCTGTAACTGATGGCAGGTTTATGAGGTGTTGTATCTGAAAGCTGTGTCGGTAGAATGCAACGCCTGCAACCATAAACAGTATCCACTGCTTCTCTGTGATACAGGAGGGTTGGTATGATACCCACTGCCTTGGAAATGGCTGTCATGCTAATTTACGGCTTTCCCTTTTTTCCCTCTTTGAAGTGCTGCCCGAGTCCCTCGGGAACACATGACGTCAGTTTGCCGCTCCTCTTAATGAGATGAGGGAGCGGCCACTGGAAAATAAACTCCCATATTCAAGTCACACTGCCATCCCACTGCAGCTGCTATCAGTGCTGCGTAATATCAATATCCTGGTTGTTATGTTATGGACTTCAGATTGTAGGAAATGTGTGAAGAAGCCTTTAATTTACTGGATCACCGGAGCAGTTTTTCAAGCCATAGCATCTGGTAGATGTGCATGAAGGTTATGAGTTCAGAACAGTATAACACAAAGTACTCAGACACCCACTGAGCTGGAATTATAAGAACAAATAAAATTATGTAGTTACAGATTTATGAGACCAAAAATTACTTATTTTTTAGCAAATTATGTCTGGATTCAGTCACAGAGTAGTTTGTGAAATTGTCACGAAATGTAATGTATTGATTTGTGTACATAGACACATGTTGCTTAAGCCTAACCAAGTCGATCATTTCCTAAACCTAACTAAGTAGTTTGTTGTCTAATCCGAACCAAGTCGATATTTTCCTAAACCTAACTAAGTAGTTTGATGTCTAAGCCTAACCAAGTCAATCTTTTCCTAAACCTAACTAAATAGTTTTATTTTGAATAGACTGAAGCGGAAATTGACACATGCATCACGTGTTGCTGGACGTTCATAGGAAACGCATGAAGAATACGTTGTTGAAAGTCGTGCTGAGCGTCACGAAAAAAAGGGAAATATGTTTCTATGTACACGAATCAAAAAGATTAAATTTCGTGACTATTTCACAAACTGCCGTGAGACTTTGTTGGGAGATAAGACCAAACTGAATTTACCAAAAAAAATCAGATGCCATGAACAAAAGCAAATTGTCTATTTGTGTATAACTTATCTTGAAATCTGACTATTCTTCTTCACCACAGCTCTCAAACGTTGCATGCATTTGCAGTACACAAAGAAACACTGACCCACTGTTCATGCATTGCTGGCATTGCTAAAATGTTGGCAGAATGTATTTCCATGTGACGGCTGATCTCACCCAGCGTCGGATGACAAGGGGTATTGAGGCAGAAATGGATTTCATCTCCAAGTTGAATGTACGATGAATAATGAAGCGTGTGACCTAAAATTTGCAGCACAGAGTTATACCGGGAATGCTGAGTGATGCTGTCAGACTCAGAGAGAGAGCGAGAGAGAGAGAGAGAAATAACTGGGAAGACAATTAGTCAGACAGACACACATAATATAACACTGAGAGAGAGAGAGAGAGAGAAATGATTCAGATGAAATAAAACAGATGTGAGTTTAGCTTAAAATCTAATTTAATTAGTCACACTTTCTAATTCCGTTTTGGGATAAAACCAAACATGATGACATGATAAAAGTAACACAAATCCCAGATTTAGATATATAATAAAAGTGTGGGTATATGGGTTTTAAAAGGTAAGGCTGCACTCCTCTAATTCTCCAACTGCAGGAGTTAAAAATTGCATCACAGCATCTTCCTCGGCATGTGGCAAAAGCAGTCTGCAGTTTTGCAGGCATAATGTGTTTGTGCCCGTTTGTCTGTGTGCAGCGCTGTGAGCCATGCTATTCTCAACAACACAGCAGAAAGCTTTGATGTGTTTTCCTGTGAGGAAACCTTCACTTATTCAACTCAAACATAGTGAGAGAGAAGGAGAGAAGGATAGGAGCAAGGTTAAGAAGGAGCTGACGAGAGAGAGAACATTAACGTGAAGGTTTTTGAGCTTCTGAGAAGCCCATTGATCACCGACCACGCCCTCCTCTCTCTCTCTCTCTCTCTCCCTCTCTCTGACGGGAAACACAGTTATAAGGCCATAATGAATAATTAACGTCTAAATGCCTCCCACCGCCCACAGTCCAAAAACACCTGCCCTCTGTAGAGCGTGACTGGCAAAGGATGCATCTACATCCTTCCTTTACTGAGGATGCATTCAATAATCTAGCTCGCATTCATTCATTATGTCCTGTAGCTGTGGCCAATTAATGCAGTCATCTCTTTCAAGTCAGGCTTCCACTTAAACAAGAAAAGCACGATGATGGCGCTGATGATGAACTATGACTCAACAAGCGATGCTATCTCTGCCCTTCAAACATCCATCAGGGTGAAATGGGGCAGTGGGGAGACAGTGTCAGATGATTAGGCCACCCCAACTAGTCATGAGGTACCATGACGGGCCAAGAAGGACAGTCTAGGATACAGTGTCAGGATGCCCAAATATAGACATGCTGATGGTCCCTATGGATCCTTGATCTGCGACATTAACACCGATGCTTTTATTATCACCCTATCAGCATTAGACAGTATGGAAACCCATAGATAACATCATATGACTTGTTGCTTGTAGATTGCATCAGAGGCGGTCAACTGTGGTATTTGGAGGCCAAATATGGTCCCTCTCAAGTGGGATATAAATATTTCTGTGTCAATTCGTCATTCTTCAATTTCTGTTGATGATGTTGCTAGTATATAGAGAGTGGGACGGTGTATCCTGCTAAATCATACCTAACTACAGTAAACAACAATGCAGTGCCAAGCAGGTATTTCACAGGAAACAATAATTAAATCTTAATGGCTTTTCGGTAACCATCAGTAGAGGTACTGGAGTGGTTGACTTGAGGCCATTCACAGGTCTCTGTGTGTAAGCACTTAAAACCAGACAAGTGCTCTAACAGCTCTGGTAAATACAGCTATGTAATGCTGTATGTGTGGGTATGTTTGGGTGTGTGTACATGTACATACAGCCTGTATAACTGCACCCACAGAGACCCCAGTTGGTCAAACATTTCTATTGGACATCATGCACTGGAAGACAGCTATGGCTTCTGTGTGAGTGGGTGTGGCTGTAGCTGCTCAGAGGTAATGTAATGAAGGCCATGGCTCCATTAGGACTCCCTTCCTGCAGAATCCCATCACACCACTCCCAGTGGAGAATGGGAGATAGACAGATAGTGCACGCAGACAGACACAGAGAGGCAGAGGAGACGCAGACAAAGAGGCGGAAAGGAGAGAGATGGAAATGTCAAAGGCTGCAGTGAAATCTGACCTCCTGGCACATCAGGATCTTAGTGTAGGGACTGGTGGTGGAGAGGGTGAAGGGAGGGGGGTGTTTTGGAGAGAAATAGGTATGACAGCCAAGAAGTCAAGGAGAAAATTAGGGTGAAGAGTCAAACCCCCATTTTAAGGCAGTGAGAGGAAGTGAGGCTCTGGAGGAGGAAAGATGGATGACGAGCTGAAAATAAAGTTGGGAATGTGATTCAGGAAAAGCTGTGAAATGAAGGGAGAGAGGAGATATACAGATACAGTAAGTTCACTTGAAAAGGGATCTGCCCACAAAGCTGGGCATGGAAAAGGTAAAATTGTCTAATCCTAAACACAAGTCATCTCTGGATATAAGACCAGAACATTTAAAGGGCGGGTCCATTATTTCTATCATTCTGTAGCTTCCCACTAGTGTTCCTTATGTATTCAAATCCAAACATTCAAATTTTGGTCAAAGTACGTATGTTTTAGAGCCAAAATGCCATTTTCCCAAGCCCTCCTAAACTTTT
This sequence comes from Sebastiscus albofasciatus, assembly GCA_916701655.1. Lineage (NCBI taxonomy): Eukaryota > Metazoa > Chordata > Actinopteri > Perciformes > Sebastidae > Sebastiscus > Sebastiscus albofasciatus. The sequence continues at coordinate 61,532 of CAKAOI010053998.1, forward strand.
TCCCATGTGATCTGACCCAAGTTTCTGCATGATGATGCTGCTACATGTACAGTATATATAAATCCTTATAGTCTTAGATGGCGGTCAGCATGCTCCCAGTTTCGAGAAGCAGACAGGAGTAACGTTACCGGCACAGGTAGTTAAGCAACGTACTGCTGTGGACGCCACGTTAGATCGGATCCGAAAATAACACAAACAAACTAACCGATCGATGCAGCGGTAGACTCTGTAAACTCCAGTGTTCTGCGAGGTAAAATGACAAATGTTTTTATGAATGGAGTCTCGTCTGGTGGCTTTGAAGACAGCGATATAACGGATTCAGTTCCCCGTCGGAAAGGGATGTCTGATGGCAAGGTGAATCGGTGAAAATATTCTAAATATAGCGTAAACTTCAGCATATTTTTTTTTTTTTTAGGGTAAAACTACTCTAAAATACGTTTTTCTGCTGCTCCTGTCCACAGCTGCTTTACCTCACCGTCACAGACCATTTTCATTCTTATATTCTGCAGGATTCAAGCTTATCTCTGAGAGCTTTTATCTAAAGGTGGCCAGCATGTTTCAACTGAAGCCTGCAGCTTCAAAGATATCAATTACCAACATCAGACTGCAGTGGACATAAAATCCAGTCCTGAATTGACCTGAGCTGCAAACTGAGCTCTTAGTATTTAAGTATCCACTATTCAACCACAGGAAAGTGGACTGGCACAAGCCGAAGGTTGACGAATTCTGACGCAGTCTTGTTATTGTTCAGCTAGAGGAGAAAGTAGACTGCGGGAGGCAATAGCTCAGCACCAGCCCGGAGCAGAGAGAGTAAAAACACAGTGACACAGGTTGAGTGAGCACACAGACTTGGACACACTGCCACTTGGCTCGGAAGAAGCTATTTTTCTCCAGGACAATCACAAGAGAGACGGGCAGTATTTTTAGACCTGCAAGTAAGAGCCTCACATCACATTGTCCCTTTGTCATTTTCCTTTTCTGCCTCACATGCTTGGATCTGTTATTGCTGTATTGAGCTCCATCTCAACATTGAGTTATATCAGGTATATTCCATTTGAAGTTTCCCTTACCAACCAATTCATGTTTTTCCAACTCTATCACAGAGCCTCTGCCAGCTTACAGAAACATCATTTTCCACTTAACCTCAACTGGCATCTAACCATACATACATAGAGTTATTTGCAGAGATTGTGAGATATTCAGTGATGATACATCTGCACCAACACTTTACTATACAATGGAGCTGAATAGAATTTAGTTTCTTGTTTTCAAAGTACTGAAAATGCCATTGGAAAAACTCAACAACAATGTGTCTTCCTAGTCATTTAGAGACATTGCTGTGAACATTTTTCATTGTAATGTGTTTTCTGTCAAAGGTAGGAAAACGGAAAAACTATCAATAGCAAAGTCTGTGGTTTATCCTAAGAAACCATGTTATTGTTTCTGGAAATACATTTCTGCTGACACTTTCTATTGTGTTCAACAAATAAAAACAATATCTACAGGGCTAGATGCAACTACACACTAAGAAGATGGATAAACTGTACCTTTTGGAGTACAACAGCTACCATTACCTTAAAAAGCACATTAATGTAACGTACGCTATCAAAAAGTACCTTTGAAGCTCTGTTAAGCAATATTTTCACATAAACAATGAATGAAATGAAACTCACAGAGGCTCTCACACAACTCTACAGCTCTTTAAAGCTCTCTAGCCTCTTAGCTCATTGCTGTGGTTTTACTGCACGCAAATTTACTTCAGTCTCACTGCTTTCATCAACCCAAATCTATACCACCTTCACAGCACCAAACTGCAGACAGACAAAGTAGCAGCTAGCTTGTGAAGAAAGTCAAACATGTAGAATAGCAGCTAACAACAAAACAGATATTTTTGACAGGAGATCATGGAGGAGACCCAAATTAGAGCGTAAAGGAAAGTGAATATTGTGGACAAAAAAGCCACAACAAAACTAAACAATGGCCAACCCACACAGGTGTGGGTTGGCCTGATTAAACCTCTTGTCAGGACTTGGTGGGCGTGTACAGATTGTGCTTAATTGGCATCTGCCTCATTCTGCTGTTGCCAGTGTTGCCAGTGTTGCCAGATCAGATTGACAGCTTCCAGCCCAATCACAACTTCAAACCTGACCAATTCGATAAGAACAAGATCATAACCAAATCGTAACCTTGCTTGAAACCTGTGTAAAACCGTAAAACCATTACATGCACAATAGAAAACACATCATGAGCATAGAAAGATTCATATCTGCATCACATAACCTATAGATGTTAGATAAATAGGCTGGCAAGCGTCAGCAGTCAGACAACGAAAGTTCCATGTCAATGTCAATGATGACATCAAGGTAAGGTCCTCCCTTATCCCTAACGACGATTGAATACAACTCCTGTCAATCAAATATTTCTCTAATTAAATGATTTAATAACATGAGTCAGTGGACACAACAAAGATTACTGAAATTTTTATTTGACCATAAAATTACAGCTTGTTTGGTTTTATTGTTTTCACAATAATTCCAAAACCCCGCGAAATGTTGACAAAAACAGCCCAAATTTCATCTACTAGCCCAACGCTATTTTTCAAAAGTAGCCCAAGTGGGCAGAAACCAGCCTAATCTGGCAACACTGGCTGTTGCGCCCATTAAGGAGGAACGACTTACACCTCATTCTTATAGGAACACTGTACAATGGTACATTGAGTGTGACCTCACATAAGTCCCAGCATAGCCCCAACCAGCTTCAGTCTGGTAGGTGTTTGGGCCTTTGAACTATGTTATAATCAAAAGGCAATAATGAAAATCTGAGTGCTACCTCTGTGTTTTCTCTTCCGATGTCCAATTCTACCTGCAGTTAAGTCCTTACTAACGCCAAGTCCCACTCCTGGCCAGAGGAGGGTGTAGATTAAAAAAAGAACAAAACACTAATCAGTAGGAATTACTGGTGCCGCGACATGGGCATGATCATTCATCACCACTGCCACTTCTGATCGATCAATGGGGCCAAGTTGGATGCATTGCTGCTAGGGACTAAACATGGATCTCTGCAGTGATTAATTAATATTCTCCTGCACCACCCAGGCTCCTGCTACCTTAACAAATTTGAACCTTCAACTATCCAAAACTACTTCACCATGAATCAAAAGGAACATGCATCTTTTACAGTACGGTACATCTGTGAAATGTATACGTTTGAGTACAAATATGAGCCTCTTGAGAGTAGGTAGGGAAAATACTGCGTTTTTTGTGACCTGACTGAAGTGACAAATTTAACAGTTAGCAGCACACATCCCAGTTTAGCTGCCAAAAGAAGTTTCCATTGAGGATGAGAAGAGCAAAAATAAATAGGATGTCTTCAAGCAAGTTCTTTCAAGTGCAACTGTGTTTCCATATCAAAAGCTGAAGAAGACAAGATCGCAACCGAGGAGACGTGCTTATCCGAGTTCAGCTGATGTAATATAATGGTAGTATTTAGGAGATACTTCAACATCTGCATACACAGGGCTCAACAATTAGGATTGCCTGCTTGCCCGAGGCAAGTAAAAAGCCATGTTGGGCTAGTAAATCTAGCAACAACAGAATTAAACACATCACTTTTTCTGGAGCTGATGATAAAAGAAGCTAAGGAAGTGAGCCATCTAGCTTCCTTCTCGTCTCTGTTGAGAGTTGCATATGCACAGTACCGATCGAGCACTCGCGAGAAAAGATAAAGTTTATGAGCAGAAGTGCAAGCGACTATTTAAATTATCCTGGAAACAGGAGTTAAGTTGGGTGGCGTTAGAGGATGTGGGCAAAACTCCCCATTCATTTACCTAAATAAAGATTAAACATGACAATTCACTTTAGTTTTTGTTGTTATTTGTTAATCGCTAATAAACAAAACCATCTATATAGGGGGCAAGTAAAAATTGACTAGTGTATACTTATTTCTATTTGTCTTATAACTTCTCTATGTTTATATATAATACGTAACATAACCCCACCCTGATGCATGTGGATACAGAGCTCAGTTAAGGTAACAGTGCAAAGATTAGCTGACTTCTTTTACCGGTTTAGCCTCCAAAAAAGTGTTCACATTTAACAGAAAAAAATCTACTTTTTGGGGAGTTTCCTTTGTACTTTCATTTTAGAGCACATCAAGATAAACAAACACACATGCACATGTTGAGCACAAGTTATAGTTCAGACATACAACTAATCTACTTACTGTTTTTATGAATAACACCAACCAAAGAAAGTCATAACGACACACAAACACCTGTTTGCCGCTTTAGATTACTCAACGCTGAAAACACAAAAACTCCTGATTGCATCCAAGTACGTGAGCTCAATGGCCCCACCCTAAAAGAAGACACTAAAGTGTGTGTCTATGCGCATGTGTACTTGTGTGTACATGTGGCACTACAGTCCATTACTGAAATCACATTAGCCTGAGAGAGTGCACCGAGACAGGAAACAACCATCTACCATCTCCTGACTCACTCTCGCTGAATACACAAACACTCACATTACAGGATCGCATCTAGATGGTAACACTTAATATTCACTTTCTTGTTTATGCTATCCATTTCTAAAAACACACTCAGAGATGTAAATTAAGTAGTTCTTAGCAAGAAATGTATGTGATGAAGTTGTTCTGTAGAAGACAGGAGAGGAGAGGAGAGGACAGGACAGGAGAGGAGAGGAAGAGGCTGCATAGTAATATCATAATTTCAGTCCACACAAGGACAGAAAGACTTATTGGCAATAATGGCAAACCAGCCCAACCCGAGAGTGGCCTGAGAAAGCACATACTAGGCACACACACACACACACACACACACACACACACACACACACACACACACACACACACACACACACACACACACACTTTACCCAGCAATACAATATGCTGAAAGAGAACCACAAACAAGCAGACTATACATACAGCGCGTGCAGGTGTGGATTAATGCACAGGCTGGCCTATAGGCTGCAAGGGTCCCGGATGGCCAGATTATTTTTAATTATTTAAATGTACTTCAGAGAAAAAGAGAACAACCTTGACCTCTATTGGCCCATAAGAGACATCTTTAAAAAATTATGATTCGCCACTGCTACTGGACAGAATAGCGATGATGTGTCAGAAAGAAAATATGATCGCAGAGCACAAAAACGAAAAGCACAACAGCTGAAAGAACACCGTGACCAAGATCTACTAAATCAAATCCCTAAATTGCTAGATATTTCGAGGCTTAGGGTAGCGGCTGTCTCAATGTGCGTGTGTGTGTGTGTATGTGTGTGTGTGTGTGTGTATGCTCTCCAAGTGTGTACCTGTGGGCCGTGTAATATTCCTAGCACACTTTTACACATGGCATGATGAGAAGGGGGCCCCACACAAAGAGTAGGGGCCCCTGACCATCTGCCACTGAGTGTGTGTGTGTGTCAAGTCAGGTCAAGTCAATTTTATTTGAATAGCCCAAATCCCAAATTTGACCTCCTCTCCACACCAAACAGATAGAGCCAGAGCAACACGACCTCCTCTCCACGCCAAACAGATAGAGCCAGAGCAACACGACCTTCTCTACACGCCAAACAGATAGAACCGGAGCAACACAACCTCCTCTCCACGCCACACAGATAGAGCCAGAGCAACGCAACCTCCTCTCTCTCTCAGATAGAGCCAGTGTGACTATGTGAACTTGTGTGTTTCAAACAGATGGCTATTAAACTACCAATGTTTGACACAGTCTGCCCGCTAAAATCTACAAGAGCCCCAGAACTAGATAAACTACTTGCAATATGTCGTATAGAAGGATAAATGGAAACTCTTCAGAAGTCGCAATCCTTGTCAAATCCTTGTTTTAGTGTTATACGATACCAGTCACCCCTGTGGAAACACTGGTATAACTGTGTTTTATAAAAAAGTGGCAGTTTCTATTTTAATGTGTTGTTTGTGTTGTATGTTTTTTAATGGACTTCGAGTCTGTCAATAAAGATGAATTGAATTCACAATGAGAGATGCTGCACCCTCTGACCATGCAGTAAAGCACAACAACAATGTAAACAGTATACCTCCAGCAGTGTAGGCCTATATATGTGTGTGAAGTTGTAAACATGCCTCACTGCAGCCTAGTAATTCAAATCTGGCCTATGTGGGTATTATTATCACACTCCCCCTGACTCTAAAGTCTCAAAACAGATGTCCTTTTTCTCCTATAGTACCTAATTTTGCACACAATTCATGCAACATCTGGGGGAGAATCTGTCAAATCACCAGCTGCAGATGCATGCTGAAGAAACGGCAACGCCTTTGACTTGCACCACATCATGTTGTGCTGCTGGTTGCACGGCTGACTGACTGACTGACTGGAGCAGTCAGTGCAGAAGAAGCTGCGGACAGACAGACAGACAGACACCCACCTGCCGTATACGGTTCTGGTGCAGCGGTGCTGGAGGTCCACCCTCCGGGGACGTGTTGTTAGAAGAGGCCATTTTCAAGTCCCCGTCGGAGCCGCCGCCCCTGGAGAGACTTCCTTCAGGGCTGCTTGACATCCTGGCTGCTGGAAGCTGCTGGAGGAGACGAGGAGGCTCCTTCTGCCGGTGCAAGGTGGATCTCTGTGCGGGCCTTCAGACTCCACAAGGCTCGGCAGGGCCCGGGAGCATTCTGCGGCGTCTCACACACAGTCTGTTAAATAAAAGCAATATATAACACAGTGATTCTTCCAGATAGTCAAACCAAAACGCTCCCTCCGTTCAGGGATGCTCCTCTGCTGCTGTAGCCTGCGTGCGTGTGTGTGTGTATGTAACGTGAACGCGCCTCAGATGCGCTTCCCCGAAACTCCGCAGGATCAATGCTGCTTTCAGGGACGGTCGGAAACGTCGCAAACGCACCTTGATTAGGATGATTAATGAGAAAAACTGTAATTTTCTGTCAGTCCTGCTGCTGAAATATCTTTAAAGGGGTGATGAGCAATAGTGAAAGTGTTTTTTTATGATTTGTTGATAGTATGTGACTAATTAGAGTAAAAAAACAGACATTTCAGGACTACTATTTGCACTGACACTTCTATTTATCTATTTATTAGGTATTTATACAAGGAGAATTACTGGAGTCATTGGGTTTTTATATATAGCACTTTTAAAGACCTGATTGCTTTTTATACTGCTTTTACTCTGTTAATATCCTGTCATCCTTTATTTATTGTGCTGCACCATCGTACTTTGTTTACTGTTATGTTCTATGTTTGTGACTGTTTTTGTATGTCTGTGTTTGCACCTTGGTCCGTGAGCAATGACATTTCGTTTTAACCGTGTACTTTGTATGTGGAAAAATTACAATAAAGTTGAACTTTACTTGACTTGAAAAGCGTGGCTATTTTTTTTACTTTTTATCTGCGTTTAGTTGTGTTATTTTTTTAACATACACCACTTAATTACACTGCTACATCACATTTTAAATACTTTCTACTACCACTGAGAAAAAAAACTCCACTTGATCCATATAATAATAAAAAAACAGACCTATAATAAAACATTTTTGTGACTACACCATTTCTTACCAATGGGACCTGAACGCACCGTGAAGCAGCAGTGCGCTCCTGTTTTGCTTTTTGCGTCCCCCACCTCACCCCATCCCGTCGGTGCTCCTGCAGCAGCAAGTTAACAATGTGTGGTCCGTGATTAAAATGAAAAACTGTAAGATTGCTGACACAAATATGAAATCATCGAAGCCCAGGCACATTGGGTCGGGCTTATATAATGTTAGCTAGTGTTCTTCTTACACCCCCACCTTGGCCTGTGTGTCCTCACTGAGCTACACATTTAATGGGGGTTGACTGGGCAAAATCAATAACAATGTCTTAGAGACATTTAAAAAACCAGGCAGGACTCGAGGTGGAGGAGGGCGAGGTGGAAAGAAATCATGTCAAACAAACAAAAAAGGTGTCAATGTTTAGAGACTTCAGAGTGAGGTTGACAGTAGACTCACAATGTTCCAAGTCAGATATTATTTTAATATATCTTATCTTTAAATGGCAAAGTAAAAGATGCAAATGTGGGAAGGTGGGTTGATCAGCCCTGCTGCAAATGTTAACTGTGAACAACGTATTCTGCATTTATTTGTTTATTCAAAAAGCACCCATATTAAAGGGTCACTTCAATATTTTTCAACCTTGTATGAGCTATTTATTTGTTTGTTTACTGTATTTAAAGGTCCCATATTATAAAAAAGTGAGATTTTTATGTTTTTTTATTATAAAGCAGGCTAAAGTCCTATATAAATACTGTAAAAGTATCGACACACTCAATCAACAAATACACACAGCCCGTATTCAGAAACTCTGCATTTGAAACAAGCTGTCTGGATATCTGCCCATTCATGATGTCATGAATATACAACATTTAGACCCTTAACACAATTTTAAACGTAAACATTCTAAATGTGTCCCAGTTTATTCCTGGTTGCAGTGTATGTGAATGTCATCAGCTGACAGGAAGTACACATGGACCCAAGCTATTGCCTAGCAACGCAATTCTGTTGCAATTCCGTCAAAATGCGCTAAAACGGCTAAAGCGTTTCAGACGGAGGGTAAATACAGGCATATTCAGGCAGACAGTATGAGGAAACACCACTACATACCTGGACCTATTTTCCCATGTTTTGTGTTTAAGTGACTCATGGGGACAACAATTTTTAAAATTGGTCCAGTATTGAGGGAGAATGCTGCAACCGGCAGCTGCAAGGGCAAGGGAGCAGCGTCAATGTAACGTTAAATCCACTAAAAGTGCTGGTTTCTGCCACTGACAGGCTCAGATTGTTATTATAAGTGTCTGGTAACATTATGGAAAGGACGCTATAGAGAAATAAAAAAAAAATTCAGATTTTTTGCTTGATCCGGTCTGTTTGTTATTGTGTCCAGGACCCGCTCAAGGGGAAGTCTCGTTGTGAAATCTGAATATCTGTATACTCTGGCTTAAATAAATATGGCATTGAATTTAAAGTAAATGACAGTGCCAGCTTGCCCCAATAGCCCCACATTGCAGCCCCTGAGCACTTTCCCTCAATACTGAAACAATTTCAGAAATTGTTGTCCTTATTAGTCACATAGACACAAAAACATGGGAAAAATAGGGTCCAGTTTGAAAAATACCAAAGTTACCCTTTAAAGAGACTAACTTTGGATAGGTGTTCATCTGCCTTAAGGCCCGGTAATTAAGTCAATCTGGATTCATGACTGCTAATTCCAACAAGAAGGAACTTTTGTCATTGTTTCTCTTAAAAAAATTAGTGACCATGGAAGAAGATTTACTAGAAATATACACAAACACACACATACACGTAATGATTAGGCTGTTATGGCTACAGAAATAGATTGATAAAGGCAATTTCATTGTGGTTGGCTACATCAGCAATGACTACTTTGGGCCTTCTACTTTTGGACATGAACTGTAATAGGACTGACCAATTTGTGTCAGTGAACATCCAAAATCAAATTAATAAAACCAAGGTCTTTTCAATATTTTGTTATATGACTTAATGAACATGTGACCAAATCACTGAGTAAAGTACAGAGTGCTTTGAAATGTAGAAAATAGCAACAGAAAACAATAACTTTGGTCACAGTATAGCCTGTCATCTCTGTCTTTAGTCATTCTTCTACTAGTCCAGAGACATTTGGTCAAGACAGACAGAGACATTTTAATAGTTAGCACAGAACTTATGGCCATAACCTTAGAGTTGTTCTTTATAAAGCTTTTACCCAATCACTGTAAATGATTGCTGTCTGACTGCAGAGCTTATCTCAACTATGGGACATGATGACTCAACCTTTATGGTAGGAATATGTGTTTCACAAGTACATGATGCTTTTTGTATGTGCAACACTGCCCTCTGTTTCCACTGTATGGTATCACACTCAAAACAAAGTACTGTCATACAAGTTCATTTTTTATAAGATTACCTATCATGGCAGTGGCCGAACTAAAAATGAAATGTACAGTATACACCTTGAATATAAAAATCGGAGAGGTAAATATATAAAAATACTTTATTAGACATCTACCTTTTACAAACAAGATTATCATTGAACTGGTTCCAATCAATGACAGCAGCACCAAAACCACCAAGAAACATTAACAATAACAAACAACAGAAGACAACAGAAGGACACGTGGTGGGAAAAGCTTATGAGAGTTAGAGCTGGCCTGTACTTCTGAGTCTTTTTTTAATGTGCGGAGAGTTGGTCCAGGTTGTCGTTGCTGCGGCTGGAGAGGTGGGCCTCCAGAATTTCCCCAAACAAATTCCTTTTCAGGAGGCTGTAGGCCATGGGCAGAAGTTGCCTGATAACCTTGTGGAAATACTGGGGAGAGTTAGGAAACAAACAATTAATAATGCATTTCTTTCAACAACAATCTTAGTGGTTGCAACATTCAGGCCTTGACATGGCCTAAAGCAGTGGTTCACAAAATAGGCGTGGCAGAAATATGCTTTTCTGTCTGTTATATCCATAGACCATATATAAGAAGTGGACATTTTTAGGCGACCAAAATGTTACAATTAACTTTCATGAACTGAAAATACACTGTGAAAGGATTAAAGTTGTAAGACAAGAACACGGACAACTCCGAGACTGGAAAATGCCGTGGTAGTGACCTGTCAATCACAAGGTAGCCACGCCCTAGGCATCCCCTGCTTTATGGTCTATTTGACTCTAAATGGACCATAATTTACTAAATGAACATCATGCTGTATTGAAGAAGACTTTAAACTAGCGTTTGAGACCATAAACTCATGAGCCGGAGGTTGCCGCCTGGTTATATCCCATTAAATCCCACCATGCCACACTACGATTTATCCTGTGGCCCATTGGAGGGGTGCCGACCTCTAACAACGCTATTAGGCAATACTTTGTGATGAGTGTTTTAACTTTACTCTTGCAAACCCAGGTTTGAGAAATCTGAGAAGAGATTCAGTCACCAAAACAAGCATTTGCATACAGGAAAGTAACTATATCTCAGTTGCCTGAATATTTGGTTTTATACAGTATATTTAAGAGAATGGCCAGGAAGCAGAAAGACAGTGGGTGTAATAAAGTCAAATCTCTGGGTTTTTATGCAACACTTTATGAGACTCACATGGGATCCGTAACAGAAGAGGTCCAATCCTAGCTCATATCCCATGCCGTAGTCACACTCATCGTTGGCAAACTGAACAAACGTGACCATCTCCTGGAGAGGTCCGAAGGCTTTGACGCGCTCTTCATCACTCCGGGCTTCAGCAATTGCCTTGAGGATCTTCTTGAGATCAGCTGGATATAGAGGGGGAAGAAAAATAACAAGTCATCACTCACATCACACACATTTACATGTCAATGTTTATACTATATAAATATACTCACCATCTGTTTCTGGTAGTTCTCTGTATCCTACATCATTCTTGTCTACAGGTACAACGATGCCGGCACCGTGGAATGTCTTGGTGACCACCTATGATGTGACGACAGGTTAAGAGATTACATGCTACCGTCATCTTGGCAACTTTGGTCAAACATATTTTTTTGTTTTGAATATATGACCACAACCACTTTAAAATGATGCACCCACATTTTTGGAAATTATAGTGATGCGGTGGGATTTGCAATGTGTCTGAAACGGTAATAAGTTTATCTACTGTGACTGTACCAAGGAGGTTCCTTGAAACCAATATAGACTATTCCAAATGCTAGGGGTATAACTTGTAGGTGTCCCTGACTTAAATCATGTGGTAAACAAACTGTACACGGTATTGAATTGATACACTGTAGAGGTTTAAATTAACAGTTCGACAGACAAAGCAACATATGAGGTAGAAATTAGGAGTGTTATGAGTGAGTTCTTAAAGTGGCAATCCTTAAGATTTCAGTCCTGATTGATTTGGCGACACCCTGTGTACTGGTGGTTTAATACCACAGGTCTCAGAATACTTGGGGGCAGCAAAACTATCGTCTTTTTAATGAAAATGTCAGGCAATAATCAGCCTTTTTCCGTCATTCTGTGAGCAACCGTGATCTGATTTTATGCTGCTCACAACAAAGTCTGTGAATAGTGAAAGTAGTTGGTTACCTTGCTGACAAGTTGGGAGGTGTGCCGCCTGCAGCGCTTCATCTAACAGCTCACTGTGGCTGCTCCTGACTGTTCCATTACTCCTTGCAATATTTCAAACTAATCATCTGTCAAAAAATGCCGAAAACGACTTGTCTTGTTTTGTAGACACAGTTTTGATGAGCGATCGCGGTGAGTGTCAAGTTCACTGACACATACACGTTGCATTTCCTGCGACTACTTCATGATAAAAGTCAACTTGTGTGTTCGGCAGTTAAATGCTTGTAATGTGAAGCTGCAGCAGTAGGAACTGTTCAGTTTGCATTAGCAGGACCAGACAATCAGTTTGTGATGCTGCAAATATACTGTATAAATATCGCAGTACTTTCATCGGTGGGTGATCGGCTCAATCACCATTGTGTTACCTCATTCAGTGATAGATAATGACTTCAAAGACATTTATTTGTTATCATTACTTTAAAACAATAGACTGTAGGTAAAACCACAGCTTGCTCCATTGTGTACTGTAAGTTACCTTCTTGTCCCTCAGCTTCATGCCTTTGGTCTTCTGCTCTAGAGACAAGCCCAGAGTCTCTGCCCGGTCTCTCAGCTGGGCCTCCAAGCTTTCAAAAGCGTCTCCCCCGGCTTTCTTGCCTCCCCTCTCTTTCCTCCGCTTCAACAGATACAGGCTAATGGAGGAGGGAACAAAGGGAAAGGGAAAACTCTTATTCAATAACATGAAGTCAAATGCAGATATAATAAGGCAGATTATCATAATGTGCGCCAATCACCTTTCATGATCACTGATCTGAGCAAGTGTTAAAGTGTTAGACAGAGTTTTGTGTGGCTACCATATATTCATGTGTAACTCAATATTTTAACATAATTAAATGTTAGTATGAACCTGATTTCTGGAAGGCTTACTCATTGCTTACTCACAACACATTACTCAGAAATGAAAAGTGCAGTGTTACTGTGCTCAATTTGTTGTGATTTGATGATGTACTACAAAATTTGAACATAACTGCCAATGACAGATGGATAAAATGTCCTTTACTTTTCTAATGACTCATACAGATCATACTTTATGGCAGGCCTATTCAGTTGGTGGCACCACAAGCCACATTCAGCCAAGAAGCAACTTCCGAGTTGCCCAGCATACATAAATCTGATATATGGCAAAATATGTAAACTTAATAGTGTATGGAAGTAGCTAACGAGTGAGCCATCTCGCTTTCTTCTCATCTCTGTTGAGAGTTTCAAATGCAAAACTTTCACAAATCAACATTTTCTCATGTGACGCAGCTCCCACCATGCTTACTAGCTTTTCATCAATGTTTCTGTATGGTGAATATGTGGTGGTTAGTACTCACAGGACGGCAGCAAACACGTTGTCCCCCATCTGTGTGATCTTGCAGCCTTTCTTGGCTTCATTTTCCCCAACAAACGAAGGGAGAGAGTCTGGAGTGTCTCTGGCGGATTTGGGGGAACAATAAAATTAAAGTAAATCAGAACTAATTGTTTCCATATCATCAATCTGAGGACACATCCAACACCGTCAGATGGCAACAAGTTGTGTGTTCTACCTGTAGTAGCCGATGTGATGCTGACTGTCTTCACTCCCCAGCAGGATGGTCTGAAACTCTGGCGGGTCGTATAAATACCTCCAGTGAAGGTGGAAGTTGGGCTGAGGGTTCTTGGAGTTTTTGTGGGCTCCTGCCAGGATGTCAAAGGGACCAACCAGCTGCAAACCCAGCGTGTCTTTCAGTGCACCTATAATACAATTATATATTGATACAGAAATCAATTGATTTACAGACATCAGTCAAATGCTTGAGTACACCTGCTCCAAATTAGGCTTTGACAGATGTTTTTCATACTGCTATGGATACATCTTGTATATATACACAGTTTTATATTCTACATTTTTATATATAAATAGAATACAATATACAAAACCTAAAATAGCTCAAGGACATTTTCAAGGAACCAAATTTTCCCAGTAGCTTCCATTTACCTTGGTATGGTCTTACAAAACACAAGGTATCCAGTTAAATATTTGAACAGGAAATCAGTCCATATGGGACAAAGACAGAGAACATCCAGCAACTGGCTCAAAATGTTCTCTGTGAATTAAAGGTTTAAGCTAAAAGCGTTCGGGAGTGTACTATGTCTTCACCTTTGTCCTCTATGGGGGATTTCCCATGCACCTGCTCTTTTTAATGCTGCGTGTGCAGATGTATGCTTATGTTGAAAATGCTTAAGAGGGTTTTCATATTGCTGAACGATGGACAGCACAACTTTCAAAAGAAAATTAATAAATTGCTATAATGATCATTATCTGGTTTCTGCATGTCAAACGTTGAGATTTCATGTTTTTCTATGTTCCATCCTTCACATTTGGACTGTCTCACTGTTGATCACACAAAATCTAACTCTTTATAGACTAAATGATTAGTAGCTGTCCTACTTTTATGGAATGTTAAAAAGCAATGTTGTTTATACTACCATGGACTGGCACCAAAAGAACACACCAGACAATGAAACTGCTTCTCAATGCAAAACGGCCAAATATGTCTAGTCTAGTCTACAGACAGAAAAATTGATTAACGGTCAGACACACCTCCTGTCCTATCAGTACTCATGTAACAAGATACAGAGTTGGTGTAAAGAGCATACCATGGGGGCTGTCTGGACAAAGCTCCTTGCAGAAGTCCCAGAAGTGGTACAGATCTTCTGGCATTTGAAGCTTGTACAGCTGCACCATCTCATCTCGTTGGTCTGAATCCACCTCTGACGATGGCACGGCTTTGGATTCATCAGTACGGGCTTTCTTCAACTCCCCATTGCCTGTACCCGACTCCTGAAGAAATGTATTGTAGGAAAAACAGCTATGTTATACAGTAAAATGCCATTTATTTGACTGTATCGCAATATGTATCGTATCGCCAGATTCTTGCCAATACACAGCTCTAGTGTATGTAGAACTGCATCTATATGCAGGTACATGCAAGTACACAATATATGTAAATGCCAACATCTTCCATAACAACAACAACAGCTCCTGCAGTGGTGAGAACACTATCTTTAGAGGGTTCACACCAGTATACATGTAGCCGAGTCAATATGTTGGTCATGTTATTTTTATCATTTTAATTTTTTGTGAACATTCTCAAAACAGGTGTGTCATACTTTCTTTTGCCATCAATATCAGCCAATATCGGGTGTGTTTTCATGGTTCCGGGTTGCCTGTTGTAGCACGGGGGGCTTTAATTGTTGACGCACAAAACACACATAGAAAAAGCATGAACCGCTTTTGTACTGGGGACTGAGAAAGAGCATGCCACTGTGTGTGTGTGTGTGTGTGTGTGTGTGTGTGTGTTGACTGTGCCCCGTGCTGCTCCTTATAGAAAATAAAAGGTGCAGATCCTGATTTCTGGTCTGAGTGGTGTACCTCTACCAGCAACCATTCTGCAGCTGCTACATACGTATACAATTTTCCTCCGTTATTTTGATGGTGAGTCTTGTTGTCAAGTCAAGTCAAATGTATTTCTCTAGCACATTTAAAACAACATGAGCTGACCAAAGTGCTTTACAGACAAAGGCAGAAAAAAAACAGGTCAACAGAGCAGACAACAAAAATCACACACATCCACAGACAAAGACTGTAATAATGAGCATTATAAAAGGCCAATTAGTAATCACAATTTAAGTACATTCAAAAGCCAAAGAAAAGAGGTGGGTCTTGAGCTGTGCTTTGAAAGACTCCGTAGAAGGAGCAGATCTGATGTAGATTTCTTGTTGCCGAGGAATGTAAATGATTGTGTTTTTAAAATCCAAGTTAAAAATAACAAACATATTTTTAAAAAAAAATGAACCACATTTTAGTATAGCACAATCAAACTCAACTGCATCACAAAAACAGCCTCCATAATGACCATCAAGGTGAATACAACTCTACAACAGTTCTTACAAAAACCTGATCACTGATCATTATAACCCTCATAAAAGGTTTATTGCAGGGTGGTTGTATTGATAAACTGGCAAATGGATTGCAAATGTGATCACATGATCAAAATCTCTGCTAACCAATGTTAGCACTGAGGACACTAATTGATGGCCTTTGTGGGATCAAACCTCGAATGAAATGGACACACACACACGTTTCCCTCCAGCAGACTGGCCTACAAACATACAATACTCTGTTATAATCCATCACTCAGCGGTGCTGACTTGTGTGATACACCCAACATCGAAATGTTGTGTTATAAACGTGTGTGTGTAGGCCTAATGTGAACGTTACTAAACAAGCGGCTTGTCGGTAATAAGGGTACCGTGGAGAAGAGCTGCTGCTGCTGCTGCCATGTTGTCGTCTGACCGCTGCTGCAGCTCAGACCGACAGCGTGCACAAACACTTCAGCTCCACAGCGGTAAACACAAGTTGCTTTGACGCCGTTACAAACACACATGCAGCGCCTTTGCTTGGTAAAAACCGCATTTTAAACATGACATTTATTCAGCACAATAGAGGAGGTGAGAACATTGTAGTATTACCTGAGTGGATTTGGGTTTTCTTTTTGCGCGCCCTGTCATTTTCCTTCCTCTTGTCTCTCTGTCGGCGTCTTCTTCTGCGGGTAGGAACCGGCAGAAACTGCACAGAGATAAAGCCACCACCACCGCCCCCCAGAGGCTGAGGCTGCTCACTGCAGCGAGTCCAGAAACACTGTGGAACAAACGTGTCACTGACTTTACATGGTGTGTTTCATCTTTTTGTCAAAAATGAAAGCAGCAGTGGGTAGAATTGGAACAAATATGATAAAAAAATGTATATATAAATTTATAAAACGCTCACTATATCCTGGTAGTAGTGCATTTTTTATGGAGTGGTCTATTTGGGCAGCAGCATCTCGGCTGCTGACAGGAAGAGACTCGACAGAGTGATCAGGAAGGCCAGCTCTGTCCTGGGATGCCCCCTCGACACAGTGGAGGTGGTGCGAGAGAGGAGGCTGATGGCTAAGCCGTCATTCATGATGGAGAATGACTACTTCCACCCCATGCAGGACACCATCTCAGCACTGGAGAGCTCCTTCAGCGACAGGCTGACAGGCAGTGTGTGAAGGAGAGCTATCGCAGGTCCTTCCTTCCTGCAGCTGTCAGACTCCACAACCAGCTCCCAGTAGACCACTTACACACCAAAAAACTGACAAGAACTGCACATTACTGTACACCAACTGTCTATCAGTACTACTCAGGTGTAATTTATACTGTGCAATATAATTTTCCACTTGTGCAATTTTGTTAATAGTCTTTTTATTGTCAATACTGTATATACTGCTCCTATTTTTATCCTTCCTTCTATTTAAATGGTTCATATTTTGTTACACTTTGTTTAGCTCTTTTTTGCTGCGTTAGCTGATGCATCTTGTTTTTTGTATTATCCCCTTTGCTGCTGTACACTGCAAATTTCCCCACTGCGGGACTAATAAAGGAATATCTTATCTTATTTATAAGGCTATTCTTGGTCTGCTTCCATCTTATCTTCTGACCTACATCCTTCAAAAAAAGTACAGGAAGTTACTGTCTTCGCTCCCAGGACTTAATCCCACTAACAGTCCCCAAAGTCCGTACTGAACTGGGGAAAAAGGGTATTCAAGTATGCTGCTCCCTCTTCTTGGAATCAGTTACACAATGACCTGAAACTTCGAGAGTTGGTCTCACTGAATGTCTTTAAAGTGGAAGCAAGCACATCTTGCTGTAGATGTTTTGAATGCTGATGAATGTTTTTTGATACCTTATGATTCTGTAATTTGCTCTTTGTCTTTGTTTTCAATTGCTATGTTTGTTTTGTGTCTGCAACCGTGTAACTGTGCTGCTGCCTATCTTGGCCAGGACACTCTTGGAAAACAGATTTTTAATCTCAATGAGTTTTTACTCCTGGTTAAATTAATGTTAAATAAATAAAATAAAAAAAATCTTTATCCTATATTACTTATCCATCCACACATTTAAAACTATAGACATATTTTAATCGTTGACTTTACAGCCAAGTTAACTGACAGTCTGTAGTATTTTCTCTCGGAAGGCTGTGTAAATTAAAGTATCAGCCACAAAGAAAATGACCATGGTGATGTGTGCAACAAAATCTGTGTACAAGTCAAATTTAAGTTAATGTTCTTGGTTATTCTGACACAAAGACCACATTTATTCATTAGAATTTTGAAATTTGAATGGTTTGTTAAAAATGAAAGCATCAGTGGGTAGAATTGGAGCAAATATGATTAAAAAAAATTATTAATATAAAACGCTCACTATATCCTGGCAGCAGTGCATGAGACAGGTAATCTGAAAATCTGTGCCTCTTTGTCCTCCGGTGCTCCTAATGGCATCTGCAAGATTTCACAGACCGGAGGAAAACAATGAATCAGAGCCGAGCTGGAGCCTGCCGTCTCTGAGCAGCTGTCAATCACTCGCAAACTCTGATCAAACAGTCAAACTAGGCAGCGCTGATTAAATATGAATCAATATTCTTGAGTTACTGTAATGCCTATTTCTCACGTAAAATGTTTTCAGGAACATCTTGTAGTGTACTGTTTAGCTGTAAAATGAGAAAGTTTGTGACCCAGCAGCCATGTTGAGATCAGTTGAGGAAATACCAAGAACCGCCCACCAGCGGGAGCACAACCAAAACGTTCTGCCTACTGCAGGTTTAACTAATTAATATCAGCACAGACATCAAAGGTAGTATGCCAAGAAATTCAGAAAACACAGAAGGTATCTAGTTTTTGTGTGATGCTTTTTTTTTTTTTTTTAAAGCAACCTCAAGTTATATAAGTTCAACAATGAGAAATTAACTGGGACTAAAACATGCCTGAAGGACCCTTCAACATGAAAAAGGGCTGCATCAGGGAGGTAAAAATAAACATTTTGGGATTAACGTTATTCTTATTTATACAGAATAATATGAAAAAATATTTGATAATTATGATAAATAACAGATTTTTTAAAATAGATTTATGATTAATGAGTGTATTTTCTATTTTCTAGTGGGATTTTTCAGAACCATTGGTATGATATAAAAATGTAACATTACAAAATCCTGCAACCAAGACTTACAATGGGTTTGATTTTGAACTCTTTTTTCTCTTTGTCCCCTTTTGTAAAGAACTCCATGGTAACCAGGTTGGCGAGCAGTTTTGGAGGAAGAGTGAGGTCAGGGTTGTGATGAACTCAAAACTACTCAGAGACAGTAGTATTCAGATGAAAATGTGTTTTATAAGACATACTCTCTCTTGTTCAGGCCAAGGCTTTGTGATAGCAGAGAGGTCACTAACGGTCATTAATATCGACCTGTGGAGTGAATAAATATCCCCATTCCATTATAAAGATCATTATCGTATGTCCCTGAGTCTTATTTATTTGATTCTCACCTCAGTAAATCTCTTTTTTTCTTACTCTTCCAGCTCACTCTGCTTTTCTTAGCGAGAGAGAAAATAACTCTTTTCTTTTCCTAAAAAGACAAGCAGATAAAGGGTATCAGGGGTAAAACAAGACAAACACAATGCTTGACCTACAGCTACTTTGACATTTTCCGTTTTAACATACTCCATGTAGACGGTCAGGTCAGTTGCAAGGATTGCCCTTTTGATCATGTGTAGTAGAGCCCTGTGGTCTTCTGCAGAAAGACCACTGAGAATCTGCCTCCCCTGGGATTGGACGAGAGAGAGACGGCGACTGAGTAAGAGAGTGAAGTGAAGACTTTGACTCAGTGACCACCAGATATACACATGTCATCAGGAAAACAAGTTGTCTGTCAAGTTTGTGTCTACACTAACTCAGAAAAAAAATGAAGGCCACTTAATAGGAGATTTGGCAACATCTTCTTGGAAAATATCTGGCGACATTACAGCTTTTGAAGTATGTAGTATGCCATTTTTGAAGAGTCCCATTTTTAATTTTGTCTAGCAAGCCGGATAAATTCCAAATATTATAATTATATACAAACAATTAATCTCTATCACGAATAGAAAATAATATATCAGTTTATCATCTAATTAATTGCATTCCATCTTAGCGAATTTGTATATAATTTCTGTTAAAATAGGTGTGCATGTGTGTCATGGAAGACGGACAGATAGGCAGAGTCATGTTTGTGCATGAATACCTGTAAATCAAACACTATAT
>CAKAOI010053998.1:81995-127884 GCA_916701655.1 Sebastiscus albofasciatus
GAGAGAGCGAGAGAGAGAGAGAGAGAGAGAGAGAGAGAGGTTACTTAAGTAGAGATTTAGGCTGGTGTGTGATCCCCTTCGAAAGCAGTTAGGAGGTTTTGAGGAGGTCTAAAAATTAATCCTCTTTCGTGTAATTAAGAGTGCTCTGTACCAGAGAAACCTGGCAGTCCTCGAATGACTCATCCACAAACTTTTGAACCTAGCTGAACTTAAAAAACTGATGATGCTCTGTAGAAATTCATCAACATGATGCAACTGTCTAGATATAACACCTCCACATCGTCGATTGTCACCAAAAAGCATACAGTTTTCAAGGCCTTTGTCACATTAGGGGATGCATACATTTTGGGTATTTAAATGAGACTTGAGAAATACCTACATTCGTGCCATTTTCAAACATTTTGCAAACATGCTATTTTGGTGCACTCAAAAAAGTTACATTATTATCTAACATTAGAGTTTTGGTAGTGATGGTTATTGCACATATGAGCAAAAACACACATAGACACAGGCACGCACTAACCTGGAGTTGGTCTGTAGCATGAGCATCACAAACATGCCTTGAGCAGACTCAGTGCATCATGGCTCCAGCTGTGATAAGGCACGTTGTTCCTGTAACCACGTCTGACAGTCAGCACCCACTGGCAGAGACTCTGGGGGAAAGAGACATGTACAAGAAGTGGTGAATATCTGAAGAGGGATCAGTTAGAATGATCTGAATTTATTATACTTTGTATTTTGAATTTGCCAACAGTTAAACTCTTGAAGGTAACCCCCTGACCTTTCATAGGCTTCTTGCTGATCTGGCGTCACACTTTATTCATTAAAGGGATCCGATCTTAACTTCATTAAAGAATTAATGGATCGGGTCTAACTCCATTATAATTTAGCCCGTAGGCTAGTCCCCCTGTCTTAGTCTGCTAAGTGCATTATAGGCTACCTGACGAAAGTTCCAGTTTCCTATCAATTACTGCTAAAATGTTGTGACCTTATCATTATTCATTTCACTTATTCCACTTGGTTGCCCTCATCACTCCTGGGGATAATCTGCACCAAAAAATAAATAAAAAATTGACACGATTGTACTTGAATAACTTAAATAATTGCTTATCAAATCAAATTATTCTAGTCAACACATTGCTTTAAGTTAGTTAGTTCAATTTGTTCAATGTTATAATGTATGTCTTAAAAACAAGACACATGTTTAAGTTATATTATAGAGAAATTGCTTTGCTTTAATTTGACTTTTGCAAAGTACTGTGTAATGTGTATTGTAATCTGCAACAGTCAAAAATGATCTAAAAATAAACTTAAGGCCTTCCCTACATTTTTTAAATGCACCAAAACATGCACACAAAATATGACACCAGTGTTATCAGAATGAAGAAATAGTGTTAATAGGCTACTGTAGATTGTAGTGCAAGAATGGCGGTAATGTAAAGCTTCTAAAAAGAGATTCTGTTTGATTTTAAAGGGAAGTCTTGTAGATAGTCAGTTAAAGGCAACATGATAATGGACATGCAAGAAAGAGTCAGAGTAGTGTTTGTTTGTTGGGGGGATGCCAAACAGTGCAGTAAAGGACTATCAAACAGCCTGGTAGTGAAGAACATATCCCATTCTGCTGACAGACAGCCTCTAACAGTGTCTGGAGGGAACCACAAAGCAATCAGGAAATTGATGTGTTAGCATTTAAACCGTTACTCTATGGTGTGATTCAAGTCTTTCTTTTTTTAAAACCCTACATTTTAGTCTGAATATCACCAGTGTTTACACATCACTCTGTGTCTAACTACTCCCTCTGCTGGCCTCTTTCTCCCTCATCATCTGCAGTGGGTGGATCCACCGAGTGACAGCTGCGCCGCGATTGGCCGCTCTGGGAGGAGGCTGCCATGACACAGTGGATGCTGCACGGCATCAGTTCCACAGCATCAGCAGGCAGCGGATCCTCCATCCTCCTCGCTATCCCTCTCTCTTTCTCTTTTTTCTCCTCCTTTGCCTCTCCCTCCTCTCACCACCACCCTTGCTCTCTCTTTTCTCCCCCTTCTCCTCCTCTTCCTCGGACAGACACGCAGGCCTGCTCGGGCGCTCTGCAGCAGAGGACGCGCACACTGCCAGCAGGAATAGCAGCAGCAGCAGCAGCAGCAGGCGGACTGGTAGGTGTGCTGAGGCCTGTCTCCCTCCTGCAGCACAGGCAAGACAGCGCGTTCTCCTCTGATCTCCGTCAAGGACTATCTATTTGAGAAGTGTGTGTGTGTGTGTGTGTGTGAGAGAGAGCAGGGATCTGGAAAGTAGGCAGAGATGACTACCACACCCTGGGAGCATTTACTGCCACTGCCAGAGCTACACTGGGTGAATGTTGCAGTAGATATTCTCATACTCCCATCCTCTTCTTGTTTCTGTGTGCATACAGAGGCATTTATATTTTCTGCTGGAGCTGTTTGTAGTTTTTCCTCCACTCTACAGCTCTGGGATCTGCTTCAGCGTTGACGAGGCCTTGTGCGTCTGCACACGTGTGTCTTTGCTAATGAGTGTGGTGAATGTCTAACAAAGGTCACACCATTTTGGCATGCTGTGTGCATGTATTGTCAGCCCGCCTAATGACAGCCCTCTTTTTCCTTCCAACTTCATCACCAGCCTCTCCGTCCACTTCTCCCTGACTCACATCTTCTACCTCACCGCTCTCCTCTCTCTTCTGTCCTCTTGCATCTTCTTTTCCTCTTCCTTAAAACCCCATCTTTTCTCCTCCCTCTCCATTCTCATCTCCATCTCCTCTTCACGCCTCTTCTCCTTCCGGCTGGCTGGTTTCCCAGGATGCCTTGTTCCAGCCCGCTCCGCTAGGCCCAAGCAGCATGGGCGCAGCCTGGGTGGGGAGAGAGAGCACGGATCGGACCCTTCCCCTCAGGACGGGCGCGCCGGCGGGTCACCCTCCCTCGGCTTCAGATGGGCGAGGACGCTGAGAGCTCCAAAATCAACCACACCTTCCTGCGAGACTACGTCACTGAAGGTAGAGCAGACGGTGTGTCATCGCTGGCTCTGTGGTGTCAGATAACATGCTGGCATGATTGAATGGATTCATTTCAGCGTCATGGGTGCATTATCCCTGCACTGCTAGGGAATGGATGTTGACATTAATCACTCCATGACTTGCTGAACGCTCATTGAGAGACACTTCATTGTTGAGCCTGTTTTAAATTTGAGATATGATTTTGGCATTGTAAATTTGATTTTATGGTCTGGAGTTTAAGGAGCTGTTATTCTGGTTTAATTGATCAGGATACTTTGTATTGATCCAGTATTTTTTCCTTCCCCGTCAACCTTTCTCTTAATTCACTGCCCCATATTTTCTCTTTGCCTGCTTAATTTCCTTTCTATTCTATCATCTCTTTATCTCCAATCTAACCATTATCCTGATTAATCGCCTCACATTTTCCCCATCATCCTCCAGCTGATGTCATCTCTACAGTGGAGTTTAACCAGACAGGGGACCTGCTGGCCACGGGAGATAAAGGTGGCCGTGTGGTCATCTTCCAGAGAGAGACTGAGGTCAGTTTAACATGTAAAACTTGACCCCATTCTATACCCAGAATATCCACAAACTGCATGAATTATACTACCTACGCACTAACTACAGCATTCTAGCGTCACTTTGTCCCAAAGGGTTGTTCTTTCTATTACATCTTTACACAATAATGTTCTTTCAAAGCTGTGTTTTTTTTACCTTATTTTCCCTGGACAGCCTAAAGGGGAGTCAGAGGAGGTGTGGGAGACAGGGGACTCTGGGGAATACAATGTCTACAGCACATTCCAGAGCCACGAACCGGACTTTGACTACCTGAAGAGTCTGGAGATTGAAGAGAAAATCAACAAGATCAGATGGCTGCCACAGCAGAATGCAGCACATTTCCTCCTCTCTACAAATGGTGAGAAACCAGTGACAACAGGAGATAAACCAGATCTCTAATTCCCAGTTAGGATGAAGCTCAACTAGCAGTAGACAGTTTGTACTGTCAACTGTGAATATGCATGAATGTTCATGTCATATCAACTGCCCTGAAATGCTCATCTGGATTGCCTTAGAAATTAGCCACATTACCAAGAAATCATTATCAGCTTTTTCTCAACTTAATCAACTTCTTGTGATGTGCAAATCTTTCTCCCTGTTACAGATAAAACCATCAAATTGTGGAAGGTGAGTGAGAGAGACAAGAGACCAGAGGGATACAACCTGAAAGATGAGGAGGGACGGATCAAGGACATCTCTACCATCACCTCTCTGCAGGTACACACACACACATGCAAGCCTGCTAATGCTCGCGTTTATTTTGGTCAGTCAAATGCTGCACGTATCAGGTTGATGCTCCAGTGGCCTCATATGACCCCTGACTCTCATGACCTCTATTTCTCATGTTGTTGTCTGTCCATCGCCCTATTCCTCTTTCAACCATCCCCCTCTATCTCTCTATGTATCTAAGGTGCCGGTGCTGAGACCCACAGATCTGATGGTAGAGGTTCGTCCCAGACGAGTGTTCTCCAACGGGCACACCTACCATGTTAACTCCATCTCAGTCAACAGCGACGGGGAGACCTACCTGTCTGCTGATGACCTCCGCATCAATATGTGGCACCTGGGCATCACGGACCGCAGCTTCAGTATCCTTCCTAACAGTGATCTGTTAATATCATACACATTATCTTTTAATTCCACTGCGCTCCTAAACATCATTCTCTGCCTCCTATTACTCTTGCAGCTTGCTATAGAGCTGGTCTCTGTGTGTAATGAAACCTTTTACTGGAGGAAGTGGCTCAGATTTCACAGGGTATGAAATGAATGAAAGTACAAAGTGGGGGCTATCTTTTTCACTGTTATGAAAGTATTAGTGTGTCACAGGGATGTATTAAAGGTCCCATAGTGTAAAAAGTAAGATTTTCATGTCTTTTATATTATAAAGCAGGTTTAAGTGCTTTATAAATACTTTGAAAGTATTGAAGCACTAAATATACAGAGAAATTCACACAATTCACCGTATTCAGAAATTGTGCGTTTGAAACAAGCCGTTAGGATTTCTGTCCATTTGTGATGTCACAAATATACAATATTTAGTCCATTAAAGGTTTTAAATGTAAACATTCTAAACGTGTCCCAGTTTATTTCCTGGTTGCCAGTGTATGTCAATGACATCAGCTGACAGGAAGTAAATATAGACCTTAACTGTTGCCAGGCAACACAATTATTTTGCAATTCCGTTGAAATGCGCTAAAACAGAGCGTTTCAGACAGAGGGTGAATACAGGCATATTCAGGCAGAGAGTATGAGGAAAATAAAGGTTTTTTTTCAACATTACAGCATGTAAACATGTTCTAGTAGAAACACAAAATACAAGTATGAACCTGAAAATGAGCATAATATGGGACCTTTAAAAGAACATGTGTCACACTTTGCTAAGTTACTAGTGGTTAGTGGTTACTGTTGCTAGGCCCTGTCAAGCTTTCACACATGTCATTATGAAGGAAATAAGGGCATATTTCTGGAATAATAATTCTGAAATATCAGAGAGAAGTAAACAGAAAAGACTACAATATGCATTTGAGAGCTACAGTACAGTCACAATATAGGCTACTTTTAGTATTTAGATAGTATTGTGAAGGAAGATACCATTAAAATCAAGGGGAAAAGCTCACTGGTCACAATTTAATGTTGAGTTGTGACTCTCTATAGCTTTCATTGTCTACTACTAAGCTAGCTAACTGTATTAGCATCTCTTACCTGCTTGGAGCAAACTAAGAAGTTTTTGTTGATCTTCGATAGATTCAGCCGTCATTGAGGTCTTCCACACAATTTAATCCATATCCGACATCTCTCCTCTTACGTTTTTCGCTTCGGAAAAGTGAACAAATATGGACACTCCTCTCTAAACGTCGAGGCGATCTATTTGGTGTTTCGGTTTATCATGCGACCGTGTTACCTGGTGACCTTCAGCCGAATGCGTATGTGGTTGTCGTGGTTACTACAGCTGTTGAAAGCAGCAGGGGGATAATACGTAGCTGTCTTCGTGAATGCCTCTTTGTTTAGTTTTTCATTACAATGTCAAAACATACCGGAGGTCTTGTTTGGGGAGACGTGTCCACTCGCGTTTTGTAACGTTGTTATACGGCTGAAAGATCGCCAGTTAACACGGTCGCTTGATAAACCGAAACACCGGTTCCATACACACACCGCTTAACACCTCCTGCGCCTAGTTACGGTTGCTAACGTATGATTGGACAGTGGCCGTTCTAGGGCGGGGCTTAGCGAAGGCAATGAGAACATTATAATAGGATGATTTTTAAAGGTCCCATATTATGCTCATTTTCAGCTTCTTACTTGTATTTTGTGTTTCTACTAGAACATGTTTACATGCTGTAATGTTAAAAAAAACTTTATTTTCCTCATACTGTCTGTCTGAATATACCTGTATTTACCCTCTGTCCGAAACACTCCGTTTTAGTGCATTTCAACAGAATTGCGTTGCTAGGCAACAGCTTGGGTCCATGTTTACTTCCTGTCAGCTGAAGTTATTTACATACACTGCAACAGGAAACAAACTGGGACACATTTAGAATGTTAATGTTTAAAACCGTGTAATGGTCTAAATATTGTATATTTGTGAAAAGTGGAAAACATTGAGCTTTTTCTTAAAGATTAATACTGTCATAATAAATCAATAATATTTTTGGGTTCGGTTGACATCCATTTAAATTTCCAAACCTAAAATGAATGCTTATTAAATTGCTTAAAGGATAACACATTTTGATTGGAGCAAAATAAAATTTTTTGTCAGTGAATCTAGGTATAAAAGTGTACTGTTACAACAAGGGCACACTAAATCCTATGAGTGTTCGACTCACATGAATTAATAGTGTTGATATGCACCACATGCAAGTGTGCCAAAATTTATATGCATGCTTTGATGCTCACACACACAATTCCACCTCTTGAAATATACATACAGTTGAAATATACTTTACATCCCTGGTCATTTGAATTCATCCTTGATCTATATTTAATGTAAACAGCCCATGACTGTGTTTGGATGTATGTTTCGATTAGAGTGCCGTGTATTCAGCGCAGGCTGTAGCGTGTTGGACGGCGGGGGAGTGTTTGGTGATTTCCCATTCAAATGGAGGCTGACCTAGAAAATTGTAGAGGCATCTATGGAAGAAGAGTTTAAATAATTCACTCAGCAGTACACTTTCTACTGAACCACACAGGACTACCACAAATAGAACAGAGAGAGGAGCAGAGTGTGCATGCATACCGGGGGTGGGTTGGATGGGGAGCATTTTTGGGTTGTGATTATGTATTGAGGTGAGAGCGTGGAGAACATGCTGGTCCTGAAAAATGAAGCATTTGTCTAAAAAAGCAACTGAAACGATGTTGGGTGAATGTGTTGGTATCTGCCCTCCTGCATAAACATTATAACATAGTCATCATACTTTTTGCACCTCCCAAAGATGTGGTGCCATTTCTGTGGTGTTTAATCCCTAACAGGCCTTTTTCTCAGATATCGTTGACATCAAACCGGCCAACATGGAGGACCTGACGGAGGTAATAACAGCAGCAGAGTTCCACCCTCACCACTGCCACTTGTTTGTGTACAGCAGCAGTAAGGGCACCCTGCGCCTCTGTGACATGAGAGCCTCCGCACTCTGCGACAGACACACCAAACGTGAGCATGCTGTGGACATTAGAGAGATTATTGGTGACGTTTTGCAACATAGCATTGAACATAAGGCATGGTGGTTCTTTGTCTATTGTGAATAATCAATCACTCTGTCGTTGGTCAGTGTTTGAGGAACCTGAGGATCCAGGGAGCCGGTCCTTCTTCTCAGAGATCATTTCCTCTGTGTCGGACGTCAAGTTTAGCCACAGCGGACGTTACCTGCTGACCAGAGACTACCTCACCGCCAAGGTGTGGGACCTGAACATGGACAAGGGCCCCGTGGAGACGTACCAGGTGAGGTAGCACACCTGTTCCCTGATCTGTGTTGTTGATGAATATGGCATCACTAGCCAGAATCAGATGCAGTCCGTTGTAGATGTTGCACTTTGAATATGGTCGATCCCAACTCGTCATATACTGATGCTTTGTCAGACCCCTCGGTGTCACTATTTTTGGTCGCAGTAAACACGAACAAAGTAAACAAAAACACTTGCTTAGGTTCAGGGAATAAAACACTATAGTTAGGTTTAGGAAAAAACATGGTTGGGCTTAAAACTACTATGTTTGTACAATGAAAATGACAGTGAACGTTGTGAACAGGGGACATGAACAAACAGCTGATTGTAACGTGACGCACGGGACACGAACAGCGGTCTCCTGGATGAAAACCTTGTGTTTTGTTGCACCTATACACCTCCCACTCACTCTATGTGTGTCTTTTCGCTCTTAAAGCTACGACACCACACTTCCAGCGCACTTTCCCTGAGCGTTTAATATTGGCAAGGATGGGTTTACGTTGCAGTTAATCGAAAGCTTAGTGTGTCTCATACCAAGGGTGCCTTAAGCATTGGTATCTAACGACAACAGCCGTGACAAAGCATTGGTATTTGACGTCATGAGAATGAGAACAGACTGTCGAACCACTGGACCACCGTGTATAATTCTGAATCTACCCCAGACACTAAGGTTGACTGTGTGTTTGATCCCCCAGGTCCATGAATACCTGAGGAGTAAGCTGTGCTCCCTCTATGAAAACGACTGCATCTTTGACAAGTTTGAGTGCGTTTGGAACAGCTCAGACAGGTAAGTGGCAGAGATAAAGAGGAGAAAAGGATAGACAAAGTACAGTATATTTAAGTCCACTTGAAAGCAAAGGAGGTGGGAGTGTATCAGTGTGTTTCTGCCTGCAGTGATCCTCTAAATGCTCTGCCTCTGCCATTATCCTACATTTAAATCAATCCCGGAGACAAGCTTTGCAGACATCTAATCAATTCCTTAGCCTTCAATCTTCCTTTTCTTCCTTTCCGCTTCCTCACCCTTACGTGAACCGTGCTTTTCTTCTCTTCACCATCCTCACTGCATTCACTTTGACATTATGTCAATCTCTCCTCTCCTCAGCGTCATCATGACAGGGGCGTACAACAGCTTCTTCCGGATGTTTGACAGGGAGACGGGGCGAGGCGTGACCCTGGAGGCTTGGCGAGAAAGCAGCAAGCCTCGGGCCGTGCTGAGGACACGGCGCGTGTACAGCGGCGGCAAGCGTCGCCGTGGAGACGTGGGCGTTGACAGCCTGGACTTTACCAAGAAAATCCTGCACATGGCTTGGCACCCATCTGAGAACATCATTGCCATAGCGGCCACCAACAACCTGTACATCTTCCAGGATCGTGTCAACCCTGAGACGCAGTTGCAGTGACAAGAGATGGGAATGTGGACAGACACAAAGACACCAACAGAGACCCAAATGTCTTAGAGACAGCATGGGGAGTGGGCAGCCATTATGAGAAGTCAAAATCAAGCTGTTTCACAACATACTGAGATTGGATTAATGATAAAAATCACAAGACTGTTAATGTATTTGAACCGCTACAGAAGGTGTATAATCGTTTTTGTTCAACACTGAGATGAACTGACGTCTCCAGCATCCATCAGGACATTTTTTTGGTCCCACTACTCCCACTTTTTGAAGATGTTTGAGGTGCGGGGACACCTCTCCATCTGCAATGACTCAGCGCTGTTAACCACACAATGTTGCACTCCTGCTCACTGATGTACTCTGGTACCTTTTGACACAAAATGGAAGATAGGCGTTGGGTTGCAACAGACAGGGAATGATGCTACAAAACATAAAGGTCTTGAGATGACATTGCCAGACAGTGCATCTAAATCTAAGCATTTTTTTCACTATTGTGGAACAGTAGGAGTGGTGTTATTGTACAGCTCTTCACAACGACATCCTGAACCTTTTTTTCCTTTCTCTTATCGGGTGACAACAGCAGTTGAACCTCTCCTTCAGAGCAGTGCTCTTGGAGATTTCACATAGAAATGCCCCATAATCTTATTCACTTTGCAATAATAGCACTATCAGAAAACACAGTGCAGCAGTATTCCTGCTTTAAATTATGAGCTCTTCTTCTACAGGTATACACTCTTTTTACTGTTAGCTGTAAATATTCTGTGTTGTTGTTTTTTTAAAGGCGGTACCAACTTTGGTTCCAGAGAGCTAAAAGATAAAAGATGCTTTTCTTGTCGAGTACACTGCAGATGTACGGAAAGATTGCGGAATCGCACTATTTCAGTTAAAGACTTGACGTATAGGGGCTTTTTCTTGTAGCAGTACATAGATGGTATTGCTGGCTGTGGCGAGGGAGGGGTGAGTTGCGCACAAACCAACACTTACAGTTTTGCTGTGTATATTATTGGGTTTCGATCGATGTTCCTCGTCTGAAGTCTATATACCTATGTGGTAAATTATTGAAAAATGAGAGCGACAGTGTGTAAATTGGTGATTAAATCAAATATATACAGACGTTTAATTTATGTTAAGTGTTATGCTAATTTAAAATGAGCGAAGTGTTCATTCTATAATGCATAAGCACATTTTGAATCTTACAATCAAGAAAAAGATAGACTCTAAGCACATTGTTCATAAAGGAGGCCCCTGATTCAGAGTGAGTTTGTGTCCAGTGTATTTGAAGGTCAAAGGTTATCATCAGTGCAATAGCTCATTGTGTACATTGCTAAAATGTCTTTCACATTCATACAATAATGTAATTTATCATCTCACAGGTTTGTAATGTCATTATACCGTATACCTCACAGTGACACGTGCTACTCTGGAGTTTACAGCAGTAAGGTGACGTCTGTATCGGACTGAATTCCGTGACTTGGTCAAGATTTGATTGTTTACAGTGAAGTGCTTTGTTTTCAAGTGACCTTGGCCCCCCGATGGGATAACTGTACGTGGTCTGGATGTGTACTGAATCGGTGCAGGTTGCACTTTTTCAAAATCTGTACAAGTACTCAGTCTGATGGATCAACAACAGCTTCACTGTGTAAACCCCAAGAAAAGAAAAAAAATGTTAATAATCATAAAATCTCCTCACTGCTTTGGTTTCACTGTTCACAGATATTTATGTTACAGCCTGTGGGCTAGCTATATGTGTTGGTCTTCACTGTCTGCCATTGTTGTTTAATGCAGACACGATCTTGCACTGATCGACGTAACAAACACAACATCCCACAAGAAAATGGTTTACATGGTGACGGGCCACCCGACGTATTATACAAGTTCCAGGGCTCAGTCCTCCAATGGTGAGCTGTAGTTTAGAGCAGGTCAGTTGTAATCACATCATAACCGCCACCACATGCAGACAGTGAGAGGATTTGTGTTCAGGAGCACAGCAGCAGCAGCATGTTGCCATTACTCAATGCTACTAGCGTGTATATCTATCATACTTTAAAAAAAGACAAATCTATCAATACAAAAAAAAACATAACTCAAATGAGGTGAATGAAAGGAATGTGCATTAATAAAATAATATGAAATCTGACAAAACAAAATGTGTTTTCCTTTTGTCTGAGGGTCTGTATTTAATGGGACACCGTTTCTCATCACTGAAAGCTATGAATCTGAACAAAAGCATCCAAAACGGGGTTTTGTTTGAAAGACAAGCACTTTAATCATCAGTCATTGCACGCTCCCATAAACTCCATCACTGAATAAAGAAGGCACTCTAATTCACAGTATACAGGCTCAACATCGATTGTCATTCACAGTTTAATACTGTTCACATATATTCGTGCACTGCAAGTGTTATATGCTGATCCTCTAATCAGCTTATCTCAAAGACAAACAGCCCCATTTTCAGCTTTGAGACTGCATTTTTCAGATAATCAGATTTTAATAATTGCTTTTTAAATTATTAGTTTTGCTTAAAGGTACGGTGTGTAGGATTTGGCGACATCTAGTGGTGTGGTTGCAGATTGCAACCAACTGAGTACCTTCGCGCACCCCTCCCTTTCCAAGACTGTGGTAACGCTGTTCACCTCGCTCAGAGGCCATCCATACCATAATAACACTACTTTAAGAGCAACGGAAATCAGATGGCAGCTGGCAGATCCACGGTTTTGCACTTGGCGGCTCGCGTTACAAGCGTTTCAGGGTACTAAAGCCAGTGTTTGGTTTGTCCGTTCTGGGCTACTGTAGAAACATGGCAGACTCCGTGAAGAGGACCCGCTCCCCATGTAGATATGAACGGCTCATTCTAAGCTAACGAAAACACAACGATAGTTTCAGGTGATTATACACTAATGAAAACATAGTTATGAAGATTTTATTCCAGTTCTGCTAATAGATCCCCCGAAACACACTGTTCCTTTAAGAAGTAGAGTAGAGAATTTTCTCAACCCATAAAGAAACATGCAATACTTCAGTTTATCTATACATTGACAAAGACATAGTTAAAAACTGGGATATTTATTTTGTCATTTGGATCCGCAGCTCAGATCTGATAAACATATGAAGAGAATTTCAAAAACAGTTAAGACCAACCTTAATTGTTTTAAATTAATCAGGCATTACACACCCACTAAGGCAACCCAGTTATTTATGCACTCTCATTTTTCATATTGTATGACAGTGTGGGCTCAAGCATCACCATCTACAATCAAACATCGTACATACTTATACAATCAGGCACTGAAAACAATGGACAAAAAGCCTGTCCGGTGGCATCATTGTCACATATTAAAAAGACACATTCTTCTTATCTTTGAGAGCTAGTCTAACCCCAGAGCCTCTTTCAAGATATATCCAAAGACAAGACAATAATAGAGTAACTAGAAGCATGGTGAATGGCAACTGTAAAATACCACATCGTAGAACTACATTTGGACAATCAGCTTTTTCCATAAAGGGCTGTCAACTCTGGAACACATTACACCAACTGAAATCAAATTAATTCCAGATATATTAAGTCCTTTACAACAAAGGTTAAGTGCTGGCTAAAAGCAAAACAGAGCTGTATCCATTTAAGCAAATTGTACTGTAAATTACCAGAGTGTATTGGTGTATGTGTATTAGTGTGTTGTGGTAGGCTATGTGTATTCTGTGATGTGTATTTTATTGTATTTCCATATTTGTAGTGTATTGTACTTTTATCATATAGAAAGCGGGATATTTGAATTACACTGTACATGTAAAAGCCCAACTAGGGACAAGAGTTGAAAATTAGCAATAGCTATAAACCAGTTTCATGCCCTGTATTGGAACTATGTTAAATTGCATTGTCCCTACCAAATAAAAATAAAAGCAAATCTTTATAAATGTGACTAACTTATCACCACATCAGGGCAATATACAGTACTGTAAAGGCACTCTGTACTGTGAAGCAAAACAAACCATTTCAAATATCCACACTACTAGCACTCTATTTCTACGGAATGAACACTGTTCAATGTTTTGTTGGCATTTCTGGCATTCAGTCGGAGATACCACCAAAAATAAACTCTAGGAATTAATACGCTCATTAGTTTTAGGTTTGTTTCCCAGAGGAATTCACTCAATGTAGAAAGTGAAGTGTGACTCTCCCTGTTTCTTAAATTAAGTTGCTGCATCAGTGGCCATCTTTGCTGTGGCATTTTGGTGTCAGTGTGTAATACAAACCCTGAAACTGAGACAACAGCTGCATACTTTGACAAGTTAGTGGGTTTATAAATTGCCTCACTGCAAAGTTAGATCAAAACTGGATCAATTAATGTTTTAAGTTGGCTTTCCAAATGCCATTTTATGTGCATTGTAGTTCAAGGCACTAGAACATCTGATCATTGATGTAAAATAAGATTAAGACCAGAATTTTTTAAGACCCCTTAGTTAGAAAAATATTGACCAACAGAAATATATATTATGTCACAACCTCTATAAATAAACAAATAAATAATTAGGTAGATGTGCATTTAAAAATGCACTACTATACACACACATACTGTACATGCAAACACATTCCCCATACATGTAAGACATTCCTTAATACTAAAGCAGCACATTGCTCTATCAAAGATACATCTCACTCTGATATGTCATTTTTAACAAATATACAGTATCTCAAGGCGTTCAGAAGTGAGTCAGCACTCAACATTAGCTTCCCTGCATATCATCTGGCACCATCAAATTACAGTACAGACTTTTGTCCACTTCTTTAAAACAATACTGGATATTGAAACATGGACCTTCTGAAAGAATGAAGCAAATAGAAGATTTTTTCTTTTCTTTTTCAATGCCAGGTCTGAACAGGGCCTGAGTCTCAAGCCAAAGTTGGTATCTGACCACTTTTGAACTGCTTCAGAGGTTCATGTACTGAAATAGTAAAATCTTTGTAAACTCATGCACGAACAGGAAGTACTTCAAATATAAAATCATTGCATAGATACGCTGTAATTGATCCACGTTGGATCAAATTGTAAACAATACCATATGTTACATCAGTAACATGATCACATCACGAGAAAAAGGTAGCATGGCTTCCTGAAGAGATTCAAGAGAGTCTGTATGACTTCATCTTTATCTTCCTTAGGCGGTGATTTTTGCTGACATGAAGGGAGAAAAGAAGAAATCAAATGCAAACTTCAGGGCTCTCATTGTGGTGCGCCTCCAGTCTCTCTCTATCTTCACCTGCCTGCCTCCAGTCAGCCGTGATGAAACACAGTCCAGACAGTGGATGGCCTTCAGCTCGAAGGCCGGAGCTTTGGCTCCTAGACGGCCCTCCAGCTTGGTGCTGAACTCCACCATATCACCAGGATTTAGGTTGAGCAGAACTTGTCTGAACTCATGGCTGGCTAGTAGGATTATATCTATGGATGGGTCCTCTACACCTTCATCCTGAATCATCCCTACTGTCACCTCAAAGAGGTGGCTGTCAAAGCGCTTGATATGGCAGGTGTTTTTGGCCAGAGCCTTGATCTGACACAACTCTTCCTCGTCTTGCATCCGGAGCAGTTCGGGCAGTGAAACGGTAGCCGACGCAGAACCCGCCGCCAAATTGCCAGCTGTTAGGTTTGCGACTGTAGAATTCTTTGGCTCACATCTGGGATACGTCTCTCCATACAGGCAGCGCAGCCAGTCTCCCATGAACACCGGCAACATGTTGATGACCGACTGTGCCCCGTTGTCAGTATCGGCCACGCGGACGAGCTTGAAACGGCCAGCCCAGGTGACTCTGTGTCCATGCAGGTGGCTACAGAAGAGCTGTGTCTGGGCCATGCCTTTGGTTTCCCAGGCAGGGGGCCCACACACCTGGCTGTACTGTCTCCAAGACAGGCTGGAGTTGTACACCTTCTGCCCCTCTGCATGGTACACATAGATAGAGAAGAACAGGATCACCGTGGAGATGCAGAGCAAGATGAGTTTGACCGGGCCACCTTGGGTCAGCGAGCGGAAGACGTCCAGAATAGACATACTGAACCGCGTCCACAGCCGCAAGGTGACGGGGATCGCACAGACTACCAGGGTCACAATCACCTTCATCAGTTCCAGCTCCAGGAACCACTTGAAGACCTGGATGAAGAGCATGGCGGCAAGAGCAAAAGCCAGAACGGGCAGGGCGAACAGGAAGAGAAAGTAGGCCACACAGGTGCGCATCAGACCCACAGCCGAGGAACTCTGGAGGAGCACCACGGAGAACTCGCACCACATGAAGCACACAAGGTACGGAACCAGGAAGCAGTAAGTCCCCTTGAAACCACGCATCCTGGCCATGCTGAAGGGGAAAACAGACAGAAAGAAAATAAATCATTTTGAAGCCATAAATGCTTAAAAAAGCTGGGTGGACTGGGTGGACCCACTGACACAGTCCAGTGTCTGAACTGGTGTTGAACAAACACATCCAACAGGCTAAATGCTCACCTGAAGAACAGATAGAAGAGATAAACATAAAGCAGACAGGGGAGACTGAGCTTCAGCACCACTGACTCCCCCAGTGGCAGTGTGGCGAAGGTGCGCCCCAGGCAACGAAGCACTATCCTGTTCTCTGGCAGGAACTGGGTCAGGCAACACAGAGATGATGCAACCTGGATTAACAAAAAGAAAGTACATACATAAACTAGATTTTTTTGCTAAACTTTGAGAGAACTGTTTTATTTCTAACCTAAATCTGTCAGATTAAAAAGCATTAAAATGACCACATCTCTGCATGTTTTAGCCCATCAAATACAGTCATGTCAAAACATTTACTTGCTTTATGCTGAGTAAGATTTTAGTTGTGATGGTAACAATGTTAAAAGGTGCAGTGTGTAGGATCCGGCGACATCTGGCAGTGAAGATGCGGATTGCAACTAGGCTTGGGTGGTACAACGTATTACGGTATATCAGGGTATTTAGAAATCCCGACGGTCTGCGCTTTCTATGATGCTGTATTTGATGTGATGTATTGCAGTGCACAGCACGCGACACCAAAGGTCAGTATGGAGTAACAGTGAAGTCAGAAAGATGGCGACTGAGTGTTTTGGGTTTAGTCTTCTTCCAACTACAAAAGCAGTTTACCACATGATTTTATTCCACTGCCAGTCTGCCACCACCACCCACATATATCCGTTCAGCCCACTGATAAGTCAGCACCGTCGCTACCTGCTGTGTGCGGCGTAACATTAGCGAGTGTGTGATCGAGAGACAGAGAGAGGGAAATATGTGAAATGACCACGACCTCTTGACAGCGCATTACGTGGTGGTGGCACAGAATGTGTTAAAATGACGTGCCGCTATCACGGCAGCTATCTGGGCTACTGTAGAAACATGGCAGCCGGCTACGTGAAGAGAGGACCCGCTCCTTATGTTGATATAAACGGCTCATTCTAAGGTATCGAAAACACAACAATTCCAATTTTCAGGTGATTATACACTACAGAAAACATACTTATTAATTATTATATTCCATTTCTTTAAATAGATCCTCCTAATTGCAAAACTGTGATTCTGATAATTCAATCACATAATGTTATGTGAGCGTCGTGCGCCCCCTGACCTCTATGAGCATGGCTCGGCGTGCATATGTGGCAGCGGTGGGGCTGAGGCTCTTGTAGCTGACAGCAGTGAAGAAGATGGCCACGGTGGAGAGCTCGGAGCAGGGGATCCAGCCCTTGTCAGCTACAGGGAAGGAGAATATGACGAAGAAAACGGACAGGATGAAATAGAGGTACGGTTCTAGGTTGTTCCAGCCAAAGTTGGTCTCCGCCTGCTCCACATCCAGGCCGGGTTCAAAACGTGTCAGCAGAGATGTCAGGGCTCTGAAGTTCTCCCAAGTCTGTGGAAAAAAAGGGAAAGACAGATGTTGGGTCAAAGGAAGAAAGGCATGGTGAGAGTTAAAAATAAGATTTTGAACATCCATAAATCATTACCACCATTACTGCCAATTTTGAGACATCAGTAATTACTGTTAAGTCACAAGATCAGCGTCAACTGACCTCTCAACTGAATTTCATGTTATTCCAACAGGTCACATTTCATGTAAAATGTGTGTGCTTTATGATAGCAAGTACTGACATAGTTTGTGAAAAGAGGGAAAGACACCCTGTTAATCGATTAAATTATTTACTCTCAATTAATCGCATGATAGTTCATAGTTAATCGCGATTAATCGCACATTTTTTATCTGTTCAAAATGTACCTTAAAGGGAGATTTGTCAAGTATTTAATACTCTTATCAACATGGAAGTGGACAAATATGCTGCTTTAAATGTATGCATATATTTATTTGGAAATCAATTAACAACACAAAACAATGACAAATATTGTCCAGAAACCTTCACAGGTACTGCATTATTGCCTAAAAAATAAGCTCAAATCATAACATGTGTAAAGGGGAGACTCGTGGGTACCCATACAACCCATTTTCATTCACATATCTTGAGGTCAGAGGTCAAGGGACAGAAACACGTAGAACATTTGCATTAAAAAGAAGTTGGGCTCAATCGTTAGCTACAATCACCTTGCTGCTCTGGAGAACACGCAGAGTGCAGATGATCATGGAGACGAAGGAGAGGTAGAAGACCATCAGGGGGATGACAAAAGCAAACAGGTCTGCTGTCAGGTTGCTGATGATGAAGAAGAAAATAAGTGCGTTGACGTGTTGCGTGGGGATGACGGTGCTCAGCCACTGGACGCCGGCCCGCGACGCCCAGTCCACCAGGTGCTCCTTCATCTCAAAAAAGCCGTGCAGCGGGTACTGCAGCACCTGAAGTGAAGACAGACAGATATAAAAGGCAAAATCATTGTTTTCATGCACTGGGCAATTTTGAGATTTCGGGCTTCTTTGTCTTCTTTCAGACTAGTGGAGAGAAATCATCCAAAATACACATTCAGGTGTTTATTTTACTACTTTGTCTATTCAGGTTTGTACATTTCTCATAAATCCACCAAAAGTTAGCATTCGATAATGCCTCATTTGCATATTTAAACATAAAATTTCAGAAAACTTGTAATATAAAAAATAATTGTCTTAATGTAAGTAATCAACTGGGTGATATTAGTTAACATGTTTTACCTCAAAATGTATGGAATTTTAAAATCCATATCTTTAAAGGCCGTTTTCTCAAATTGAGATTTTTCTCAGACTCTGAGCCAGAAATCTCCACTTCAGTAGCACTTACATACACCAAACCTTCCAGTGCCATTCCTAACGATATTCTGAAGGTTTTTACAGAAGGGTTTGTTCATATATCATTCATAGCCTGCTTTATAGAGCATTTTATTCCTAAAAACATGGCAAAAATGGATTTTTTATGGCTGTTGACAGTATTTTCTGATGAAGAGTAAAAACATCAACAACAAAAGATATTCAACAGATACATAATGAAGGATAATTCAAAGAATATAAAATGAATTCTAATAAAATATGATTACCATTAGGCGTGATTTCATGTCCATGGCTTGTTTTATGTTCTGCCTCGTGTCCAGCATCATCCCACTTCGGCTAAAACTCCAAGAGCGTTTAAAGGCGTTCTTGTATCCTGATGGTACCAGCTCAGCCTTGTGCTATAAAACGCAAATACACACATACACACTAGTCTGAATAGTTACAATTAAAATGAAAAATCTGTGTCCTTATGATGACAGATTACTTTTGTTTTTGCTGACTGGGTCTTTTACCTCCCCACTGCTGCCGTGAGGCGTAGGGCTGTCAGTCTTGGCGGTGACCTGGCTGCCAGTTTGGGACGCAGAGGGGACGATACCTTGAGCATACTGTTTAGTCATCTCAACAAAGTCATCCAGGTCCACCAACTGTGTGGCTGAGAGGACACAAAGAAAGCAGTTATAGGAGAAGACACTTTATATTCTTTGCTTGTCTCTCTCTCTGTCTGCATACTTACACTCATTGCTGACCAAGCTCTCCAAAACTTTCTGGGTCTGGCCTGTTGTTGGGCCAGGAATCCTGCTTGCAGTGCCACCTATTGGTGAGGAACGACCACAACATCAGTGAGTGTCACAGTAACATTTCCCTGGAAGCCTGCAGCATGTAATGTGATATTCTTCACCATGACAGCTGCAAATACTGAAATGACAAAGGGGAATATGTGATATATTTAACAGCAATGGCGGCTATCATTATAACAACCTGCTACAGGATTCTGGATAGTCTGTAGCACATAATGCTGGAATGTTGTCAAAATTAAAAAGAAATACTACTTCTATGGCATTGATCAGTGGTGGACTCAGGCTGTCTGATGGGCAGGGGCGAAAAAAATAAAAAAGGGCACCAGGTGCATGCGGTGGGGCACCAGCATGCAGAAAGTTTTCTTTATTAGTTTTCAGCCTATATGGCACTGTGTCATGTTTTCTCCACTAGAACGGCACCCAAGTGGGCACTGTATCATGTTTTGTCAACCATAGGGGCATCCAAGAGGGCATTTTATCTAATTTTCTCTACTGGAAGGGCACCCTAGAGGCGAACTAATAATGTTTTATCTGCGGTAGGGGCATCCAAAAGGGCATTATATCACATTTTCTCTACAGGAAGGGAACCCTAGAGGGCATTTTATCACATTTTCTCTACAGAAGGGGCACCCTAAAAGGCACTTTATCTTGTTTTCTCCACTAGAGCGGGAACCTAGAGGCCACTTTATCATGTTTTATCCACCACACAGGCATCCAAGAGGGCACTTTTGCTGTATTTCTTTTGAACATGGGGGCACTCAGGGGGTGTTGATGGTGTCTTTGTCCACATGTCTGTGATTGTGTGTGTGCATCCTACCTTGCACTGCATTGACCTGGCCGACATTTTCCAGCATCTCAGACACAGCCACCTTCTTCTTCCTGTCCGGGTTGAGTTTCCAGTACATCATCATGGCTGCCTTACGTACTGCCAGCTCAAACCTACTCTCTGTCGACAACTTGCGCACATCGGCCTCATTCTCTGGAGTGATTCCTAGTAGAGGATGACAGACAATGAACAGTTAAGGAACTACAAAACACAAATACACAAACACAGCGTATTGTATTCTGTAACATTAACCTTTTCTCTGGATCCAACAGCGCTGCAGTGCTCTCGCTGCACCTTTTCTTCCCTGTTTAGCCGCTTTGATCAGCAAATTAACAGCCAGACGATTATTTAGCTCTGTGTCTTTCTCTTCAGCGAGAATCAAGTAGTGTTGCCCCAGCTGAAACACAGAAGAGAGGAGATTAATTCAGCTTGTGAGGGCGTGGTCTAACTAAGTACAATGGGAGAATGTCATTAATTAGTTTGGATAGAAGGCCCTGGTTTTATAGGGACTATTTATGTGGTAGAAAGTAGTTCCAATCAAAACAGTTCACAGTGAAGTTCATGGAGCCACATGGACGACAGATGACTACAGAACCCATAATTCCCTGTGGCCATCAGTGTCTCCGTCGTGGCTGACTACCAGGAGTAGCAGAGGCCCCAGTGGCATATCAAGTGACTGTTTTCTAATCTTAACTGTCATTTTATAATGTTCTTCTCTCACAGTTATCCTTAAATGTGTCTATTCGTAGGGGGATGAGATGTGTTTTCATTTGCTCCGCATTAATATATTCCTGTCTGTGTCTATGTTAGACATAGTAAGCGTATAATATCATAATCCTGCTTTATTAGCATGCATTTTAAATCAACAGTGTTGTCAAAACACACTCATGCAGACACAATAAACACTGATTTCCTGTGTTTTTCCTATTTGGCATATTGCTTCTGTAACTAACGTTTACGCATTGGACCCTTATTATTATTATCTTTTTTTTAATTTATTTATCTCCTCTTATTATTTTTTGTTTTCTTTTATTTATCTATGTATTTTTATTTACTATTTATATCTATATTATACATTTTCTTCTTGGTAATTTGCCTAATATCATAGTTTTTTCCTTCCTTGGTCCCAGGAGAGGTAGGGAGGGATAAGGGGTGGGTGTAATGTCGGGGTAATGCCTTTACGAGTTTGGTATGTTTGTATATGTTTATATAATGCAAAACTCCTTAAATAAAGTTATAAAAAACAAACAAACACTGATTCCCTGTGTTTGACTGTAGGTGTATTATGATGTATAGCTTGTCTATGTATGAGACATGATTGGAGCGTCTGCAGTGAGTGACTCCTCATTGCACGTTCATCCAACCACTGTCCTGATGTGGTCACATGTTTTGACGTGTTCACACACACACCTTTTTTTGCTGTGAGGTTATTTAGGGTGCTTGGCATTTGCAAATACATGACATATAGCATACATAATAAGCCACTTAGGAATTTACCCTTTCAGAGCTGACGGGTCTTAAATGCAAAGTCGTGGCTCATCTTCCACCTCCAGCAACCCCCCTTTTTCCTTTGCCAGCACCTCTTTTTTACATTTGTCCTCATTTGGTAGAGAACGAGGAGTAAAGAGAGTGTGAATAATTCATTATTATTTGTACAATTTCAGTGCAGTGCTGCAATACACTGTAATCGTGCTCATAATGATTTGTATGTGTGACAGCATTTTGGTGTATCATATTGAAAGCCTGGGATCATCTTCCAAGTGGCCAAGAATAGACACATGCTCACAACCAGACTGAGTCAACCAGCAGGACTGTAAACAATGCCAAGTGCCAGTCTGTGTGCATGTGCTTCAACTCACCCGAGTCTGGGCTCTGGCATCACCATTATTGGCCTTCTCTTCCATCTGCTGCAGGGATAAATCTTCCTCTGGTTCTTCATCTGGAGGAGACAACAGGAAATCTCAATCAATCATAAACAACTCTCTGAATTAATAGATCACATAATACTCTAGCTCCCAAACTTGTATAGCGAGAGGTAGGACTGTAGTGAAGGAGCAGTGTGACTCAGTGCCGAGTTTTACACATACTGTGTTCACAGCCAGCGCTGAACGAATCCCACCTGACATATATCTTGTAACATGAGAATAACAAGAAGTCAGAGGTGGAGTAGATGAGAGAGTCTGTACATCTGTCTCTCTATGCAGATATGCTGTGACAAGACCCCAGAGCTCCGTCAACACCGTGCCCAGCTACTATGTCACAGCATTACTTGTCGATTGCATTGAGTTTCCTTTTAAGTGTTAAGTCTCCCCAGTGTCCTTTAAGCAAAGGAGTTCAGCTTCTTTGCCTGTAGCCCTATTTCAAAAGTGAGAAAGTCTTACTGGTGCAACCAGTTTTTTGCTTTCACTTCCAGCAGCTCTGAAATATAATGAGTTTTTGAGATATTTCAGTTTGGACCAAAGTGGTGACCGACCATCAGGCCGACATAGAGCCTTGCTGCTTGCGCGACTAAAAAGGTTCACCAAGGTATGTGTTACTGTATGCATTGCAAAAAGGGAAGGCAAGTTGTTGCAAAACTGTTTGTCTGCATGTTCACTACTCTTAACCTGCCCGTCATACAGTAAAGAGGAGAAAGTAATGTATATGTGAAGGTCTCTTCTTCTCTGCAGAATGTTTTTACACACAAATCAGTCACTGAGCAAAACAAGTAAGGATTCAAATGTCCAATTTTGAATTAAACCTTTGGATAATTAAAAAATACTACTATTTTATATTACTTTATGTATTGTATTAATTCATTGTGTAACACATTTTATGTAGAGATTCACAAAACAAGATCATAATGACAAAACAGTTAGCTGAAGTACTACTCCATTCATTCTGGCCAAGAGAGATGTTTATTCAAGGACAGGGCAGGGTTACCCTGATATACACGGAAAGACGTTCCAAAACATAACACTAGGCTTATCACTACAACATAGCAATGGCTCCGTGGTCTGCAACTTCTGCACTGAGGGACCATTAATGTGTCATTTAATCCCAAACTCAAAACAAAGGCATCCTTACCATCCTCTTCATCATTGGCATCCTGCTCGGCTTTCCGAAGTCTTTCCTGTATTATCACCTTCTTGGCCACGGAGGCGAAGGTGCGTTTCACGGGGGCGGTGGAAGACGAAGCAGTGGTGGAGGAAGAAGTTGGATCTGTTGGAGTGTTACCGGCCTTGCTCACTGATGTAAAGGAGGCAGATTTGAGCTTGGAAAGGGATGACATTTTGGGGGGTTTAGCGGCAGAGCAGGTAGGAGAAGTAACAACGAGTGGTGTTTTGTTCGGAGGTTGAGAAGAGGGTTTAGATGGCGCAGCAGGAGTTAAGGGCTTTGGAGGGGAAGAGATGGTGTGAGAGGATGTTTGAGAGGAATAAGATACATTTTTGGGCTCTGTTGAGGATGGAGATTTTTCGTTACTGGAGACGAGTGAAGGAGGAGTCTGTGTGGGGGAAGGAAGAGAGGCTCCATCCACAGCAGGGCATGACCCCTGGGTGCTGACAGCAGTTGGAGTTGATGGGAAATCCTTCTCCATATTTTCTGTAATTAAAAACAGGGTATAAGTAATAATAATAATACATTTATGATGTTACAAAGTGCTTCACAAGACAATAAAAGCAGATAAATAAAGTAAAAGATATGGTAACTGCTAAAACAGAACATCACAGAACATATCAATAATAATAATAGAAGTGGTAAAATGGTAGGACAAGTTGATAAAACAAATATATATACATAAATGTGTATAAATGCACACATGCGTCCAGAAATG
Source organism: Sebastiscus albofasciatus (assembly GCA_916701655.1). NCBI lineage: Eukaryota > Metazoa > Chordata > Actinopteri > Perciformes > Sebastidae > Sebastiscus > Sebastiscus albofasciatus. The sequence goes on from CAKAOI010053998.1 coordinate 106,040, forward strand.
GATGTATACATACATATATTTATACCCAGTCTTCTACTTATAGGAATGCTATTCTAAAAAAATGTGTTTTCAAAAGTGTTTTAAAAGTGGATACAGAGTTAGATGATCGTATCTCTATAGGAAGTGCAGTCCAGAGTTTGGGAGCCCTGACAGCAAAAGCCTGGTCGCCTCTTGTCACAAAATTGGACCTGGGAACAGCAAGAAGTAGCTGATCTCAGACCATGTAAAGGCGTATAGGGTGTTAAGAGATCCATTATGTATTCTGGGGTCAGACCAAGTTGTGCTTTAAAAGTGAGAAATACAATTTTAAAATGTATTCTAAATTGTAGGGGAAGCCAGTGCAATGATGCCAGGACTGGTGTAATGTGCTCCCTTTTATTAAAGCCCATTAGAAGACTGGCAGCAGAGTTATGAACCAGTTGTAGTCGTGAAAGTTGCTTCTGACTGAGGCAGGAATACAAGGAGTTACAGTAATCTGGAAAAAATGAAAGCATGTATGACTTTCTCCATATCACTGAATGACAGAAGTAATTCAGCAGAGCATGACAACCATACACTGCAGCAAAAATAATCTAGGTAATTTCTAACAGTGAGTCATAAGTGAAGACAGCTGTGAACTCCCTGTCAGAGAGATGGGAGGACCCTATCCTCTGGATATTCTGCACCTACAATATGACACCAAACATCAGTGACACCCTGTTTTACTCAATGTGGGTCAACACTGTGAAAGAAGACATAAATAATAGAATATCTAGTGCAATAACACTTGCAATTAAACAAAACAAAGTGGCGAATGAAAGCAGCAACATTGACTTTGAAAGGAACATTAAATCAGTTCTCCACATGCATCACATGCGGGCACTGACTGTGCCAGTACTTCATGTACTGAACACTGAACCTGCGCAAAGACAGCACTGACTAACACAAAAGAAAAAGAAACCTTACCTGGTAACTAAATGAGCCGATTTCTTCAGGATAAAAAAGTAAAGTTGTCCTGCTGAGTTTAAAACTTGTGTCTGTCGTCCATGCTGAGCTCCACACAGCTCCGAGAAACCAGAGACGCGCACTGACCGCGTCCAAACTCTCTCATGTGTCTGGTCTGATCTACAGCAACAACCACAACTTTACGGCCCCGCCCTCATGAAGCATACTCGCCTCTGATTGGATGAAATAAACGCCCGTCAAACTGCCAACGAATCTGATTGGCTATTAGCGCCTTCTTGTTTCATAAACTTATGAGGGGACTATTTACTAATTTCTAACATCTCCTTAAACGTTTTCTCAACTTATCTTTTTGTGGTTTTAAAAAAGCTTTAAAGTAGTGTCTGATTTATGTCCAATAAGGCTGCATATGTCGTTATTTCATCTGAACGGTTGCAGTATTTAAGTAGATTATGGGGCTCCAGGTCAAAAGCTCTATATGTAGGCCTGCTGCTCTTAATCAAGTCTGACTCTCTCCCATATGGCACCAGTCGACAACCAGCGATGTGGAGACTATAGAGGCTGCGGTCTAATAATAAGGTTACACTTTATTATACTGGATGACTCTGTCACTATTAAAGGTCCCACATTATGCTCATTGAAAATCTCACTTTTTTATAATATGGGACCTATAAGACATTATGATAAGTCACTATGAAGTAGCAACGTGTAGATGTTTGCACCAGTTTGATTAAATTAAAACAGCTTGATATTTAAAGTGAGAACAGGTAAATGCATATCGGTCTAAAAACGTCCTTTTCTATTGGATGTCATGAAATGTTTTCATTAAACATCAACTAATCACATAAACATCATAATGACTTGATCATTTCTTAATGGTAAGCAATAGGAATTAATGATACACCCTGCATGCATTATCATGCATTATATCATTATGAGTCATGCATTGGTTATGCTTTACTTAAGCATATGCTTTGTACCTTTATCATAGTGTTGCCCAATAATAACAATAATCATATGCTATTTAGCAAAAAGGACAGAAATTTGCAGGTTTCAGCTTCTCCAGTTCACAAACTTTTTTCACACACATGCAATAGTACTCCCCACCTGCAAACAGACACTTATGTGTAAAATCGGATAACATGCATAACAGTCTCCCCACTGCTCAGAAATATAGTTTTATAATACACCATAAACAGCCTCTTGGTTCCCTGCACAGCTTAGCACATCTTATCCCAACTCTTACTGTTTCTCTTTGCTTTTATGAACCTTTTTATTGTATTCTGCATTGCATTAATAGCACCAGCACTTATAATATCTACAATTTCACTTGACAGTTTTATGTTTATTGTGCCACCTTGCTCCTACAAGAATTTCCTTTAAATATATCTGAATTCAACTGAGGAAAATCATCATATCAGTAGTGCATAACAACAATTGCCCTATATATAGGGTGTAGGAAAATATCGAAGATATCAAGTATCGCAAAATTATGTTTTGTGATACTGTATTGATTCTCAAAAACACTGCACTGATTTTTAATTCATATTTTACTATATATACATATATATACATATATATATATATATATATATATATATATATATATGTATAAACTAACTGTGTTTATACATGAGCACAGTGATGCAGTCCAACAGGCTGCATTGTGTTGCTGCTGTGTTTCATTGTTCTTCTGGGAGCTGTCCACCTGCACCAGTACTGAAACGACAGCTCCCACTTCCCTCTCTCTCTCTCTTTCTTTTGCCCTTTTCCCAGAATCCCCTTTGGGTTGTGAGAAGTACAGTCTGTTACTGCCTGCAAGAACAAGACTGTCTGCTCACATCAGCAATCATCTCCCATGAGTGCATACAGGTCACTGGTTAGTAGAGAGATAAAAGCACCCCGCTGCAGCCTGGGAGCCTTATTACACCTGCAGGTCGCTCTCATTCAAGGCCAGTGATGGAATGTAACTAAGTACATTTACTCAAGTACTGTTCATAAGTACAACTTAACATACTTGTTCTTTGCAACTTTATAGGCTACTTCTACTCCACTGCATTTCAGAGGTAAGTATTGTACTTTTTACACCACTATATTTAAGTTACTAGCTCAGTTTTACATTAAAAAAAACACATGTTATGCTTATATGTAGCCTAAATATGCTTATATATAAACATAGCAGTACTATAATCTACCCAGTAGTATTCAAAGTATCTCAAATTGGCGCCAGATTGATGAACTACAACAATAACATGATTTTATGTGTATTAAAAACAACATGATATAATATTGTATAATAATATTGAAAGAAGCTATTCTGCATACTGAGTGATTTTACATTTGATATTTTAAATATTAATAGATAAAAGGTCTCAGTGCATAAGGTATGATGGCCTTTGTTCTGATTTTATATCTGTCCACAAGGGGGTGCCACAAGGCTCTGTACTAGGCCCACTCTTATTTAGTATTTATGTGAATAATCTGGGTCAAAATGTTCCAGGCATCCTTAAGGTTCATCACAAATTATAAAGCCCTGACTCACCACTGTGAGTTGTACTCTGGGGTGGGGTGGCCTGCACTGGCAACCCGTAGGCTCTCCCATTGGTACATCCTTATATATAAGGTGATTCTGGGTCTGCTCCCACAATACTTAAGTGTTTTTATTACGCTTAAAATTAAATACATTTTGCTGATAATACTTCTGTGCTTTTACTCAGGACTTGTAATGGAGTATTATGTGACTGTGGCATTTCTACATTTACCTATAAGTACAGTACAGGATCTGAATACTTCTTCTTCCACCATGCACTGTTCAAGTCTTGCAACTTGCAAGACCCACCCTCCCTCTGTATGTATGTAGTTTACTCTGAAAGCACAATCTGTCTCCACCCTCCAGATGTGGGTTAAAGGGATGACACATGCTGGTTTAATCCGCTGACCTGCTCACGCACAGCCCCCACATTCAAATGAAAGATGGAGAGATAGATAGGCTCAAAGATGGAGAGATAGATAGGCTCTTAGAATAATGCTTCACATTAGTTCACTCCACCACTAAACTAAACTAAACTGGAGCACTGCATCATTTCATATATATAAATGTGTGTGTGTGTGCATTCATAGGTAGCCCGGAGAGATCTGCTTTTCACAGTTCATAGCATCAGTGCGCGCTGGAGAGGCGGGGATTGTCCGTGACCCGGTTTAGACGTGAAACAAACCGAGTCTCCATCGTTTCAGATTGGGTGGGAGGAGAGGAGAGTCTCCGTCTGTCTGCAGAGAGGAAGCAGCCACACAATCATCATGTCTGACTGCAGGAGGCAGTGGAACCGGGAGGATGAGCTGCCGGTGTACCTGGCCGGTCCGATCAGCACCGGGCCGAACCAGAGGAAGAGCTTCGGCATGTTCAGCTCCGTGGAGGGCGCGTTCGAGAGCAAGACCTTAGACTTCGACAACTACGCGGTGGGGAGGAAAGGGAGCCGCACCCCGAGGAGCGGGAGCCGGGAGAGAGTCCTGGATGGTGGCGGTGATGGAGACCCCAAAATCGGGAAGACGTCCAGCGAGGCCCGGGAGGGGTCACCCACCGAGTCTCCCGGAGAGACAGACGAGGTGCAACCCGGTGTGGAGATCAGATACTCAGCTGGGAAGGAGAGCCAGGATGGGGGGGAGGAGGTAGGATGGAGGATTTTTGCTCTAAGGCTTTTTTTTATTTCTCTGTCTGGCTTTTTGGCTGAAATTCACAATCACGATAAATACGATACGATACGATACAATATGATATGATACAATACGATACGATACAATACAACTTTATTGTCAGTTTGCACTGAAATTCATGTTGCATCCATAGGCAGCTCAGTTTGAGAAAAAGTACACATACAATAGACATACTGTTGCCATAGACAGACAGACAAGTAAGACCCATCAGACAAAAAAAACCCAAAAAACAAAACACATCCCAATTATTCATACATAACCTCATTGCAAAATTACCATCTGTCCTCTGGATTTACATGTCTTTAGCAGCACATTAGTATGATTTATACATGCAGAAACAATAGAACAATTGGATCTATAACGACTTGAAAGCCTATTTATCATTTATGGTACAATAGATAGATAGACAGCTTTATTGATTCCCTTGGGGAAAATTCAATTGCCACCAAAAAGAAACAAACAACAACAACATAGCATTCACAATACACCAATAAATAAACAACATCATAAGAAGAAGCCCTTTGAGACACAATCAACAGCCGAGAGGTACCATGGATCTGTGTTGTGTCTGGCATTGGAAGCCTTTATCTGTTGCCTATAATGAAACAGCCCCTGAGGAGTTGTTTATTCTGAGACAAAAGCCTCAGTCTGCATAAATGATGAAGTTTTTCTGCTGCATTGCAGTTTGGCCATTTTGATTTACCTCTGCGTAGCTCATAAAAAAATATCTCCAAAAAAAAGATGCAAATGCAGCTGATGTGAGTGTGTGGTGCTGAAATGGACAGCGACACACTGACAGACTCTCTCTTTATTGTTTTTTTGCGCTCGTCTCACGTGAGCACTTGGTATGAGCGCGCGTAAAGGGGTGTGTGTGTGTGATCGGTACCAGTGGCGGCTGGTGGATATTTTTCTTGGTGGGGCTGTGGTGCCACATCAAATCAATTTCAGCAAACATCACGGTATGATTTAATGCAAAAAAAGTGAAGGTATCAAAAACACATTACTACTTTGCAGTTAAATAATTAACAATTATTTTATTCCATCAGGAAGAGTAAATAATGCTTTTAAAAAACACAACAGTATAAAATGTATTCAGTGGTGGAAAGTACTTAAATGCAATTTTGAGGTACTTCTACTTTACTTGAGTATCTCCATGTTCTGCTACTTTCTACTTTCTACTCCACTACATCTCAGAGGGAAATATTAGACTTTTTACTCCCACTACATTTATCTGACAACTTTAGTTACTTTACAGATTCAGATTATTAATACAAAATATAATCACATTACAATCAAATTACACATATTACTGGGTGCATTCCATATTTAAAACACAAATATTGACAATTTATATAATATTTATTATTATTATTATTATTATTATTATTATCATTAGTAGTAGTAGTAATGTTTTTTTGTGTGTGACTCAGGGAGGCGCCCTCTATTGGCCGGCCGCCACTGATCGGTACACTATCTCATCTTTTTTTCTTGGTGAACGTCACCGGGCTCGTTTTACGCACTCACGCACAGCACCGTCACCTGTCTTGTCACTGTGCGCGCTCCGACGCATCCCGACGCAGCCCGTTAACGGCGGCGGATTCATCGCTGTCACTCTCAAACTAACACACATCAGTGGAGACTAAAGGGTTCAGAGTGCAGCAGCATCAGGGTGACCCGCTTCTGAGTTGACTGCCCTGGGAGGCAGAGAGAGAGACGGAGAGAGAGAGAGAGCATGTCTGGGACCGGTTACCGGGAGGAGAACAGCATCCCTGATCTGACGGTAAGACAACCGGCCTACAGTAGGTCAGCTGGCCGGAGCAGCTCTCCGCTTTGTATGCAAATCCCCGCTGCCAATGCCCAGCAGAGAGAGGGGATTAAATTCTTAGTGAGGCGGCAAAGAGCAGAAGGCCCTTCTACAGTTTCTCCTGAGTGAAACAGCAAACCCCCAGACAGACCGAGAGGTGAGGGGACAAGTCTCAATGTCTCTGTGTGTCAAATCGAGCGCGTATTGTCCACTCACGGTTGGACATCTCACCGCCTGTCAGAGGGATTAACTCAATCTAAGCAGGACTGGCACACAAAAACAATGGCTTGCATAAAACAACACAAAGATACATCTTTTTTTCTGGCTATATTAAAGGTCCCATATTATAAAAAAGTGAGATTTTCATATTTTTTGTGTGAAAACCTTTAGTGAACTGGAGAAGCTGAAACCTGCAAATTTCTGTCCTTTTTGCTACATAGCATATGATAATTATTATTGGGTAACACTATAATAAAGGTACAAAGCATATGCTTAAGTAAAGCATAACCAATGCATGACTCATAATGATATAATGCATGATAATGCATGCAGAGTGTATCATGAATTCCTATTGCTTACCATTAAGAAATTAATAAGTCTTTATGATGTTTTTAGACCGATATGCATTTACCTGTTCTCACTGAAATATTAAGCTGTTTTAATTTAATCAAACTGGTCCAAACATCTACACGTTGCTGCTTCATAGTGACTTATCATAATGTCTTAAAGGCCCCATATGATAAAAAAGTGAGATTTTCATGTTTTTTTATAATAAAGCAGGCTTAAGTCCTATATAAATACTGTGAAAGTATCGAAGCACTCAATCCACAGGGAAATACACACAGCCCCTATTCAGAAACTCTGCATTTGAAACAAGCTGTCAGGATTTCTGCCCATCTGTGATGTCACAAATGTACAATATTTAGACCCTTTACACAATTTTAAACGTAAAAATTATAAATGTGTCCCAGTGTATTTCCTGGTTGCAGTGTATGTGAATGTCATCAGCTGACAGGAAGTACACATGGACCCAAGCTGTTGCCTAGCAATGCAATTCCGTTGCAATCCTGTCAAAATGTGCTAAAACGGAGCATTTCAGACAGAGGATAAATACAGGCATATTCAGGCCGACAGTATGAGGAAAACAAAGGTTTTTTTGAACATTACAGCATGTAAACATGTTCTAGTAGAAACACAAAATACAAGTATGAACCTGAAAATGAGCACGATATGGGACCTTTAAAGCATGCATTCTGCAGAAAGCCTCCTCTTCATCATTCCCGAGTATCACCAAAAAAGCCAAACAAATCCAAAGGCAACATACAATTGATTTAATAAGTATTACATTTCATTATGGAGACAGGAAATAACACATCAGAACTGTATTCACATTCTTCCTTTTTGCAAGCATCCTTATTGGTTAAAGATGCTGAGAATTCAACAGGGCTGAAACATGCTGGAAAGATGGATGGGTGATCACTGGTTACCATGGAGACATACCATCTTCCTAAAGCTGTTGCCATGCAGGCCCCCTCCATGGTGGTTTAGAGGGTGTGGAGGCACTGTAGTCTGAGGGGAAAAATGTGCTTGTTTAACACTGTGCTTCGAAATATTTTGATTCTGATCCTACATACATTTCATGCAAATAACGGGAAGGCAAACAGCACTAATATTTATTCCTTTTGTGAGACTTCACCCATGCACAGCACTTGTGTGGCTAATATGTGTCTCTTTCCACTCTCATCCACTACTGCACTGTGTCATAATATTGCTGTAAGGTCAAGGATTACATAACGGATTGTGCAACATATCAAAATGCCAGGACTGACTCTCCTTCCCTCTCTCTCTCTCTCTGTACTTCTCCCCTGCAGAGTGAAAGGCTGCTGATCAAAGGAGGGCGGGTGGTCAATGACGACCAGTCTCTCTATGCAGATGTCTACATTGAGAACGGGCTCATCAAGTGCGTATATAAGGAGATAATTATGTCAAAGAGGCATACAAATATTTGCAAATACTTGCAGTCTGCAGTCGATAATGATTTCATCTCCTCATCCTCCACAAACCCTTTTCATCCACACCCATATATTGTCCTGCACTATGATTTCATCCCATGTGTCTCATGTATGTGATCCTTGGCAGGCAGGTGGGGGAGAATCTGGTTGTACCGGGGGGCATTAAGGTGATCGAGGCTAACGGCCGCATGGTGATACCGGGGGGGATAGATGTCAACACCTGTCTGATGAAGCCTTACATGGGCACGCAGCCTGCTGATGATTTCCTCCAGGGCACCAAGGCTGCACTCGCTGGGGGCACCACCATGATCAGTGAGTGGGGATGACTGACGCACAGCCACAGTACAAACTGGAACCGTATAATCATTCAAATGTAGTTGCACTTTCTCCATCTTAACCTTTGACCCCTCCGGCCTTTCAGTTGACCATGTGACCCCCGAACCCGGGGAGAGTCTGCTGGAGGCGTTTGAGTGCTGGCAGGAGGCCGCAGATAAGAAGGCGTGCTGCGATTACTCGCTGCACGTAGACATCCCCCAGTGGAACGAGTTTGTTAAAGATGAGTTGGAGCTGCTGGTGCAAGACAAAGGTAGGTCAGTTTTTTAGTTACTCCAAAGTATTACACAGCTGTGGTCATCATTGTAATTCTTGTTCATCCCTTTTTTTGAACGAGAACAATAGGGACAGATTTAGAAACAATTTGGCCCAGAGTTGAATCCTCTTATAGCGACGGCACAGAGCAAATCCATTGTTCTGTACGGCGCTGTCACGGTGGTATAATGTATAAATTCTGCTTGTAATCTGTTTTAAGTAAAAAATCACTTTTCTTTTGGGGCAGCTGGAAACTAATGCAGTAGCTGAGCCAAAGCAGCTGCTTGTGTGTCCAATTGCTTTCCAAAATAAAGTTGAGAGTTGTAATTCTTGGCTCAGATGCTCTGCGTGAGACGAGGTTGTGGAGCAGCTTCTGCATTTTTATCTTGAAGTTTGTCGTTTAGTGCTGCACAATTAATCAAAATTGTATCAAAATTGCTGTATGGTCTACTGCAATTCCCAAATCACAGGATGAGGAGGAAATTGCAATATTTGTGAAAGGCGAAATGTGTGTCAAAATACCATTTTAAATTAATTATTGTGGTGCTGCAGAAATGTCCTGGCCTACACGTCATACTCTACAGACTTAAGAAAACATCTTTGTTTGGTACAGATCCCTGCAAAAAAATATGTTTTCCAATGAAAATAAGAATAATGATGTAAAAATTATAATTCCCTCTAATATCGCAAATCATATCACAAGTGCAATATCAGTCAAAAATAATCGCAATTAGATAATTTCTCAAGATTGTGCAGCCTTATTTATTGCATTTCATGATATATTACTTTGGCTCCACTCACACAATTTGTCTTTGTAATTCTTGCTGCTGAGTTTCCCTTTATTACCTTCTTGTCATGAATACATTCATCGTTCCCTCTGTTGTCAGGTATCAACTCCTTCCAGGTGTACATGGCTTATAAGGACGTGTACCAGATGTCAGACTCTCTGGTATGTTTCATAATCACTACTTCTGCACCAATCACTAATTTCTCATGTAAATCTATTTCCTTTCACTATTATTAATCCCTTCTTTGTTATGTGGACTCACCCCCCCCTCAGCTGTATGACGCTCTCTCCTTCCTGAAGCAGCTGGGTGCTGTGGTGTTAGTTCATGCTGAGAATGGAGACCTGATTGCTCAGGTAAGAGCTGCATAACCTCCTCTAGTTTTGTCTCTTAGTGGCAACTGGCAACCCATACTTATTGTAACACCATCCGTTGAGAGATATTCTTCTTACATAACACATGGAGAGAGAGAGAGAGAGAGAGAGAGAGAGGATTAATGCTCCTGCTGCTGAGTATGACAGGGTTTTTCATAGCCACCACTGCAGTTGACTGTTATTACACTAATGATGATGATGTAATGGTGATTAAGATGGTGAGAGTGAAGGTGCTGATAAAGCTGACAGCAACGATGAAAAGTGGTAGTCGTGGTCATGGAGGTGATGGTCCTGATTAAGGGGACGATTAAGGTGAAAACCGTGATGTATGTGAAGATGAATGAGGGTAATGAAAGATAACGGGAGGGCTGATGAATAATAATGACATACTTGCTATCGTAACAGGGAGATGGATGATGAGAAACCTTTAAAAGCACCAACCCTCTTGTGGGAAAATAATGAAACAAAAAATAGAAGAAAAACGGTAAGGGGGTGGTTTTCATCCTAATTTTGCTGTCCTCCAGACAGCGCTGTCAGAAGCACAAATACAGCCAGCAAAAGCCCCCCACAGTGCCCTGGCATCTAGGATTACAATGCACATGTTATTTTCTTTGATAGCATGACAGGTCATGAGATTTTCATTTTGCAGCCATGAGATACCAACAAAGGCATTTGACAAGTGTCGTATGCAATGCTGACAGCTATTGTAGTGGGTATGAAGATAATCATTTGTGTTTCAGGAACAGAAAAAAATCCTGGGAATGGGAATCACCGGACCTGAAGGCCATCCTCTGAGTCGTCCTGAAGAGGTGATAACATTTTCTTATACCGCATTATCCATCCATCTATCTGTCCGGCCATTAAGTAGCCGTTATCAGTCGCTATAAACACCATAGATGTGGTTCGTTAGGGGCCTAATCTATCTAACAAAACTGCAACTTCTTTAGGTTTAGGCAAAAAAAAAATACAATTTCTTAGGTTTAGGCTAAAAAACTACAACTTCTTTAGCTTTAAGTAATAAAACTAAAACTTCTTTAGGTTTAGGTAAAACAAAACACTCAGTTAAGTTTAGGGAAAAACATTGTGTTTTGGATTAAAATAACTACAAACACAAAAACAACTACACATTGTTGGTTTCACTTGGGATGCAAACTCCGGTCTCCTGGGTGAAAACCCTGTGTTTTGTGTCCAATCCATCGTCCCCGACCTCCACCTGATCTCCACCCCTTATGGAGTTTCACGCTGTCAATACTACAGCACCAGCACTTCTTTCTGTGATCGACCATATGAATAGATGATAAAACCTACTAGTGGGCGTAGTAGGCCCCTATTGACCCACATCTATGGGGCTTAAAGTGACTGATAAACGTCTATTAAATAGCCTGATAACAGTCTTATCGGCTGTCTATCCATCCATCCATCCAAGTTTTGAATGTTTTCTTTACTTCCTGTCCATGCAGCTGGAGGCTGAGGCGGTGTTCCGCGCCATCACTCTCGGTAACCGTGTGAACTGTCCCGTTTACATCACCAAGGTGATGAGCAAGAGTGCAGCCGACACTATCGCCCAGGCCCGTAGGAAAGGTCCGTCTCTTTTTCTGTTCACTCCAGAAGTTCCAATTATCTCATGTGTCTGATTCTCTTCCAGTGTTCACATCCTGACCTTCACTGTCCCTCTATCTTCCCATCCAGGTTCTGTAGTTTTCGGGGAGCCGATCACAGCCAGCCTGGTCACTGACGGTTCTCACTATTGGAGCAAGAACTGGGCCAAAGCGGCTGCTTATGTGACCTCACCACCTTTGAGTCCTGACCCCACAACCCCAGACCACCTCAACACACTGCTGGCTTGGTACGTCTCAAACCTTTTCAGTGAACTTTTAATGCAAGGCCCTGGTGTTTTACTGTATGTAATGATAAAGCCTGACAAAATATATGTAGCCCACAGTATATTTCATGTAAAAAACTTTTCTAATTAATGCAGAGTGAGGAGAGACGAAGTGTTAAATATAGCTATGACCTCTGCAGAAAGTGAAATGCAAATCAGCTGGATGACACCAAAGGAGACACCTACAAGGCTCTAACTCTCACTATTTGTATTTAGATATTAGTTTGATATTCATGCTACAAACAACGGCTAGTGTAATGCACAATGTTAGAAAGACAGATGGAGAAGGTGAAGGTGTATATGTGAGGAGAAGAGCGGCAGAAAGAAGGTGGTGGGAGAGACTTAATAATGGATAAAGGACTGCATAATCATTTGCAAGCCACTTTAACTGCAGTGATACATTATACATACATTTATACATACATACATTTATGTATAAAGTAGGGCTGTCAATAGCTTAAAATATTTAATCGTGATTAATCGAATGATTGTCCATAGTTGATCATGATTAATCGCATTATTAATTCCACATTTGTTATCTGTTCAAAATGTACCTTAAAGGGAGATTTGTCAAGTATTTAATAAAATATGCTTGCTTTATGCAAATGTATGTATATATTTATTATTGTAAAACAATTAACAACACAAAACAATGACAAATATTGTCCAGAAACCCTCACAGGTACGGAATTTAGCATAAAAAATATGCTCAAATCATAACATGGCAAACTCAAGCCCAACAGGTAACAACAGCTGTCAGTGTGTCAGTGTGCTGACTTGACTATGACTTGCCCCAAACTGCATGTGATTATCATAAAGTGGGCATGTCTGTAAAGGGGAGACTCGTGGGTACCCAGAGAACCCATTTTTATTCACATATCTTGAGGTCAGAGGTCAAGGGACCCCATTGAAAATGGCCATGCCAGTTTTTTTTTCTCACCAAAATTTAGCGTAAGTTTGGAGCGTTATTTTAGCCTCCTTCACGACAAGCTAGCATGACATGGTTGATACCAATGGATTCCTTAGGTTTTCTACTTTCACTCTAGCTTTAAAACTGAGCCCATTACAACCTAAAAAACACAAGTTGTGTCAATGAATTAAAGAAATTAGTGGTGTTAAAACGAGTTTGCGTTAACATTATTATCGCGTTAACTTTGACAGCCCTATTATAAAGTATACTATTATCAATGCATGAAGGCAAAATATATTGACGTTCAGTTGTAAATTATGAGTATCATAAGGAGGGATAAAGTGCCCCAAACCAAACCCACCTCAGTTTTCACTTCACACACCCTCACATACGCAATGCACAGATCATCCTGCTGTACACTTTTGACTGTCCTCGATTCCATAAATAGCACAGCAACTAGAATCCTTCATCATCTGTTGCCTTGGCTACCAACTGCCTGCCTCCTCCTCCTCCTCCTCCTCCTCTTTTCTCCTCCACCCTTCGTCTACTCCAGCTCCTCTAGGCGGGTCTGTGCTGTCACACCGGTGGTGTGATACTGCCGTTGTCTTTGAGAGTCTGCTGAAGCGACAGGGTGTATTTTTAGGTTCTTAAAAAATCTATTAGGAACAAAAGAACAACACTTTACCTCACATTTCGTCAAGGCCCATTATTTCCGTAATAAGCACTCTTCATGGCATTGGGGTGATGATCCCACAGCTCACTATCATGAAGTAATCACAGTAATTAACTGATGACTAAAAGGCCTCAGATGAGAAATTATCCTAATCATAGGTCTCTATCAGTCAGCCTCTTGTATATAAAGGGGAAAAGGTTGATAGCTTTTTGATAATGCAGTGTATCTTTGTGATGTGGTGGTTTATGGACTGGTCCTGCAGCTGCGTTGCATCACTCTGACTGGTTCGGCTAGCTGGTTTTTCTGCCCCAGGCCACTACATGACTTGTACTTTAACTTGCATGCTCAATGAGGCCACCTGATGGCGAAAAGTAGAAATGTCTGTCTTTATGTTCATCATGTTCGCTTGAATGTAAATATTGTCTTGAACTGATTTTTTCAGCCAAACGTCCATCTGATCACAAAGATTGAACTGCAGTCAATAGTTCAAGGCATATAGTCAACATTAAATCTTATAAAGCATTCTCTTTAGGCAAAGATCAGCTGTACTTTTCACTGAGCAGTTACACGTAGGTCTGTTTTTAAGTGACTAATTACACATTTTCTTTAGAGTAAGTTATCATTTTTCATCACAGGAGCCACGACTATATAATAAATTAAGAACAGATTAAATTGATCCAATTGTTAAAGAATGTTAAATGACTTTGTACCTACTTAAAAAAAAATGTGTTCCTTGTGGGTTCATTAGATATTTATAGTTCAATTTTTAAATTCTGAAGTGAAAACTACAGAATTTGACAGGTTAATCACTTTAGTGAAAATATTGAAAATATTGAGTATGTATATTTTTAGATACTGTATATGTTTGGTGATACTGTATCAGTTCTCAAAAACACTGTATTGATTTTTAATTAATAGTTCAAAGATTCACTCAGTTAATACTTTATTTCATTAGCAAAGAGATGCGCCATCTCAATGTATGTGTCCTCCTAAAGTAGTGCCATGATGTTGTTGGATGTTGGACAGTGATAAATCCAAATGCAGATCCCACTGTTCTGATTGCATAAAATCTTTTTTTTTTACTCAGATTTTATGCATATGGTGGTGTGTTTGTATAAGCTACTATGACAGTTTTACTCAAAATTTGCAATATATTGCCTTGCTTACAGTATCTCAATATATTAAACCGTAACCCCTGCATCATGACACATATCATATTACCAGATTCCTGCCAACACACAGCCCTAATAGGTATGTGGATTATTTAATATCATTTTGTTGCCTTGATTCAGTGGGGACCTCCAGGTGGTGGGCAGCGCTCACTGCGCGTACAGCACTTCCCAGAAAGCCATCGGTAAAGACGACTTCACCCTGATCCCAGAGGGAACCAACGGAGTGGAGGAGAGAATGGGTTTCGTCTGGGACAAGGCTGTGGTGAGCAATGAGGACATATGTGTGTTGTGTGTGTGTATCTTTCATGTAGCTGTGACAGTGGGTTTTGTCTACCGCTCTAAACATCCACTTCTCTGTCTCTCAGGCCGTGGGGAAAATGGACGAAAACCAGTTTGTGGCAGTCACATCTACCAACGCCGCTAAAATCTTCAACCTGTACCCGCGCAAAGGCCGGATAGCGGTGGGCTCGGATGCTGACGTCGTCATCTGGGACCCGGACAGCACCAAAACGATCACTGCCAAACTCCAGCAGTCGGTGAGAGCAAAAGAAAATAGGAGGAGGGGGGAAAGATCTTATAATACAATGGATAACATGGCAATGAAACTTATGTGCTGTGATCTTCAAATACTGCATCAGTTGAGGGAGCAGAAGCACATAAAGGACAGGAGGCAGGAGAGAGGGCTTCATATGGGAGATGGTAGAGTGTGAAATAGGATTAAAATCCAAGAGGCAGATCACAGGAGGTCAACAGGAACCTAAAATGTACTTTTAGTTGGAATATAATATTCAGTCAAGCCTGGTATTATTGTGAGTGGTATGATGCCATATTGCATAGTATCAGAATAATATGCATTACATTAGAATATACAGTACGTTTGAAGAAAGAAATTCTAATTGACTAGTGAGTATAGGATTTATCTTTAAAGGGTCGGTTTGCCCAAATATATAAAAAAAAAAAAACTTTTCTTATTGGACTCTTTTTTTTGGACAAGTTTTTTAGATGGATTTTCTTTCAAACATATAACAAATAATAAGAAAACCAAACCAGAATCACAAATAAAATGAACTAAAAAATCCATTATCTGTAACCGCTTATCCTATTCAGGGTCGCGGCGGGAGGCTGGAGCCGATCCCAGCTGACATTGGGTGAAGGCGGGGGTCGCCAAACTATCACAGAGCTGACACATAGAGACAGACAACCATTCATGTTCACATTCACACCTACGGGGCAATTTAGAGTCAACAATTAACCTAACCTGCACATCTTTGTTGTAGGAAACCGGAGAACCTGAAAATCTACGCTAAACAGGGGGGGAACATGCAAACTGTGCGACAGTGCTAACCACTGCACCACTGCACTGCAAATTTACAGTACATTTTTAATAAACTGAATAACATTGACATTGAAATGTCTTCAATAGAAAGTAGTTCCAGTGAAAGCTTCTCAGAATGAGGACTGTGGTTTTATTGGGACAATGTTGTTTTAATCCTTTGATTACCATGAGCAATTCACCCGCTTTGTATTGAGTGAGTGATTCTGAGTGATGAATATTTAAAACCCTAGACATATAAAACAAAAGCTATCTGCATGGTCAGATGTCCCGAGAGAGCTAAATAAGCAAATAGGTTATTTTTTTTGCAATTTAGGTGAACCCAGCCTTTAAATTTCATGATGCACTTAAAAACTCAACAGAATGACCTCGAAGGTGAAAATTTGCATTGAGCAATGCGGCACAGTACAGTGACGATATTACACAGTGGTTAATGTATTCAGTCTGCTCTGCCACTCTCTAATCCAGACGGGTGCCGGCTTTAGGTTATAATCCCCCTTCACCCCTCACCCATTCTGTGCTCCCATGTCTTTACCCATCCCCCTGTATTCAAACTGTCGCTCCTCCTATATGCCCCGAGCCTCTCACTTATTCATCCCCCATCTTCTTAACTGCTGCATTTTACTGCATGTATTAAGCCTTCTGATACAATGCTTGCTGAAATAGCACAGTGGGCCGAGACAGTGGAGGGTATCTGATCTGAATGGTGGGGGTGGAAGTGAAAGAGCTCTCCCTTGTTCATCTGCTTAATCCCCTTTTTCCACATTCTCCGTCTTGTATGTTTTATCTCACAGACTTCAGAATACAACATCTTTGAGGGTCTGGAGTGCCGCGGGGGTCCGGCGCTGGTTTTGAGTCAAGGTCGGGTGGTTTATGAGGAAGGCAAGCTGCAGGCCCAGCAGGGCACCGGTCGATTTATTCCCCGCAAGCACTTCCCCGACTACGCTTACCAGCGCATTAAATTCAGGAACCAGGTACAGTACACGGATCCTTTCAAAGACATCTCTACAGCAGGATTCAAAATGTGACATTTAAAAATGTCTTCGATTTAAAGATTAGATGGGCAGTAAACATGCAGTTAGTCATAGTTGCACTATTGCTTTTCTTAACGGTCTTTAAAAAGAATTAAAACAATATATGTTAAAAATACTGATCAATAATTGTCAGTTTAGTTTGGTTTGGTTTATTGGCAACATTCTAATATATTTATAAAACACAACATATCAGACTGTTTCAGGCATTGCATGATAAAGTCCTAAACTGTGTCTCAAATCGGATACTTCTGTTAGTACACTTCCATGCAGTACACTGTGTCCATTATGTAGTTACCAGCGAAGTGGGTGCATTTTGACAGGGTAGTGTTGTCACTAATCGCACACGACCGGTGGATCAGCTGTTGATCAGCTACGGATATCACACCATATCAGCAGTAATTCAATTCAGACGGTTAAATTAACCCAATAATGGCTTCTATCCGACTACAGTACAGTGGTACTTAGTGAAAAAACAACAACACACTGATTACTTAAATTTGTATAGTTCGGTGTTGGTGTCAAAGACCATAAAGATCATAAAAACCAACAGACAACCGTCATTTGCCACCCGCTAATTTTTGTTATAGCAGGAAAACTGAGACAATAATATAGCTTTACATTTGGTCAGATGCTATAAGAGGTCAAGTTATGAAAACAATTCATTTTGCGCCAAAGTTTAAGTCAAATACAGTAGTTTTCCCATGCTAAAATCCCCTATGAGCGTGATTTTACAAAATATATTCATATATTCACAGCAATCTGTACAATTACATTCTATCATAATAACCACATTAGCTGATTCTAGCAATGAGGGAACAGCAAATGAGCCAACCAGTTATGTATTATAAGGCCACTTTGTTTCTGAGGAACAACTAACAGGTTCGCGTTGTGTTTGTGTTTTCCATCCAGGTGAAGAGCCAGCAGGGCGTTACTCGTGGGATGTATGATGGCCCTGTGCAGGACGTCGTTCCTACCCCCAAATATATTACCCCTGCTCCATCAGCCAAAACTTCACCCACCTCTCACCAGCCACCACCACCAATACGCAATCTTCACCAGTCCAACTTTAGCCTATCAGGTAACGCATCAGGTAATATATTTTATACTAGTTTTAAGGGGAGACACCCCAGGAAAAAACATTGTTTTTCATAAATACACATTTAGGTGTTTACTTTACTACTTTGTCTATCTGTGTCTGTAGATTTCTCCTAAATTAACCTAGAGTTAGCATTAGATCATGCCTCATTTACATATTTAAACATAACATTTCAGAAAACTTGTAATACAAAAAAAATACCATTACCATTTTCTCAAAATTACTTTTTTCTCAGACTCTGAGCCAGAAATCTCCACTTCAGTAGCACTTACATCCACCAAAGTTTCCAATTTCATTCCTATCTATATTCTGAAGGTTTTTAGTGAGGGGTTTGTTCATATACCATTCACAGCCTGATTTATAGAACATTTTAGTCCAAAACACATGGCAAAAATATATTTTTTAATTGCCGTTGTTGACAGTATTTTCTGATTTATTGAGTGATACAAAGAGATATCCAAAATTTAACCTGGCTTTTTACAATGTTCACATTTCTGCTCTGTATATTTCTGCAAATTAGAACAAATTTGATAAGATAATGCTACATTTGCATATTTAAACATACAGGCATTTAAGAAAACTTAATAATTGTATTAATATAAGTAATCAACTGGGGAATAAATATCTAGATGCATTATATGACCTTTTATGTATAATGAACACGCTCTGAATTAAATAGATTTCTAATATTTAAGTAAATAAATCCAATATTTTAATTTTGTCTTCATTTCTCAGGGGCACAGTTTGATGACAACATCCCTCGTCGGTCTGGTCACCGTATTGTAGCACCCCCCGGTGGTCGCTCCAACATCACCAGCCTTGGTTGAACACTTGACTGTGCACTAAGTGTGGTTGTTGTTGTGGGGCTATCACCTCTTGAGTGTGTGTGTGTATGACTATGAGAGTGTGAGCACACTGGCATGAATGAACACCTTTGTTCTCTTTGGTACAAATGGTGACACGCTCTTTTTTAGACCGTTATGATTTTTATCAGTTTGCCTTGAGTCCGTGGTCACAGAGAAGAAGCACATTAATACTTCCAATAAAATAACAGTATGATTTACAATCAACCAAGTCATTCAGAAATATGAAAAACTCACAGGCTCACGATTGGGGCACACACACACACACACACACACACACACACACACAATCACATACACACTGTCGTGTTTCCATCATTTTAGAGGACATTACATTGACTTACATTCATTTCCTGGAGAATTACCCTAATCATAACTGTAACCTTAACCTAAACCTAAACCAAGTCTTCACCCTAAAATGTAACGATTTACATTATGGGGACTTGCATTTTGTCCCCAAAAGGAAGGTGAGTCCCCACAATGTGACTGTGTAAACAAATGTCCCCACAACATGAGTAATACGAACACACCCACCCACACACACACACATTCGTGTTTCCATCACTTTAGAGGACATTACATTGACTTTCATTCATAGAATAAGTACCCTAACATAAACTTGCCCTAACCCAAGTCTTCACCCTAAAATGTAATGATTTACGCTACGACGTGCATTTAGTCCCCAAAAGGAAGGCGAGTCCCCACAGTGTGACTGTAAACAGATGTCCCCACAACGTGAGTAATACACGCTTACACACACACAGAGATCCGTTGTCGGACCCCCTCAAAGCACCCAAATGTGAACCCAGTGTTACGTCATACTGTTATCTCCTTTCCTGTGAGCATGGCTTCCTCCTTACTCTTCCTCATGTTGTACTGTGTGGGTCGGCCCAGACATGGTGCTCCTCTCCACCCATCTGGTGGACAGCTGAAGAAACAACAGATTTCTCCTGCATCTGTTTCTCCAACATCTTGGCAATATTTGTTTCAATGTGGCTCAAGTGGCTCAGTTTATACATATTGCATGGACACGTCTTTAGATGTTGCACTACTTGTGGTTTAATCGTTGCAATGGAGGAACACTTAAAATTTTACTCAAGGCCCATTTGTATTCAGCAGCACAGACATATTCTGGTAAATGTATGCTTTGAACACATAATGGCATTCACTGTGGATAGAGCCAGATGCTACTAGGTTCATTCATTTTAGCGTTACTGTGAACTTCAATAATAAGCAATGCAACCTCCTTTCCACCATCAGATATGCAAATGTGTCAGTACTCTCCTATAAAGTGTGAAGGTAGATGAGCAGTTGAAACATACAAAAACAGCTGTGCACGGCAAAATGAATTTCTAGATTGCTGTACCTATATGATAGAGACTTTGTGTGTGATAGTTTCCTGCCAATCACTCATGCCAGAAATAGATCTTTGTTGTGATGACATGCTCAACTCACTGCTGTAAAAGGGCTTCAGCTCACACCCCCGCTCCTCTTTAAAACTTCACTGAGAATCTTTTTAAGCTGTTTATAATTTTATTTGATTGATTCTGGATGTTTTCTTGGTACATTTAGTGTTTCTATGCTGCTCTGTTTTGTTGCTGTTGTCTGGTGTCTCCAATGGAACCACTAATGATCAATAAAGACTTGACTGTTGTCAAAAAATGATGGTAAAACAGTTTGTTTTGTTCCGAAGAATTTAACATGTGTGTCACAGGTTTGTCTTTGTCTTCTGAATTTATCCGGCACAAATACTTTGAGCCAATTAATTCTGTCAGGTTGAATTTGCAAGTGCTTCAGTTAGGACAATATGGGTTCAACACACACCATGCCAAAGGGAATGTATACACACCCAACCAAGTGCGACGCAATCATGTGATCTGAACCTCAAGTAAAGCAGAATTTCAATCCTAAAGTAATTCCACCCAAATAAATTACCTATGTTGTGTTCATTTTGTGGCATTACATTTTCTTTCAGTGTCAGAGACAAGGAAATGTTGAAATGTGTTAAAAATTTGATTTTCATGCTGGAAAAAGTCTCCAAGTCTTGCACCAATACCTTGGGACCTGTTACGCTTATTTTCAGTTTCATAGTTGTATTTTGGGTTTCTACTAGAACATGTTTACATGCTTTAATGTTCAAATAAAAAAACATCTTTTTTTCTCATACCGGCAAAAAATGCTCCCCCAAAAAAGCCCAGTCTGCTCTGATTAGCGCTCTGATTATGCAACTGTGTTACTTGGTGACATCACTACATTAAGTCAATCTTCAATCAAGGCGTTTCAGGCAGTTCAGGAGCAGTGTTTCTGTGCGGGAGAGTAACTCCCTTTGGCGTGGACTTTGGCTTTGTAACTTTGCAGACCTTTTATATGCACAAAAAACTATACAACACACTAAAGGAAAGGGAAAAGCACAAAAGCATAATAGAACTCCTTTAAAACCTTTGAATATTAAGTGGACGAAGACTCATTTATTATCTTATTACTCCTTTGCTTTGGTAAAAGTGAAACCAGGTGAAATTTGAAGGTCATTGTGACCATGTCACGTTTGAAGCAGGCAGGTGGACCCAATTGCAGAGACAGAAACATGCACTAACAAATAAACAAGTTATTGTCCAACTACGAATACAAAGTAGAAACACTGTGAAACTAAGACAGGCAGAACATGA
>CAKAOI010054001.1:0-20774 GCA_916701655.1 Sebastiscus albofasciatus
CAGACAGCGAGGACTTTTTGAGCTTCTGTTCACTCGAAAAAGGCGATATTTATGAAACAGATGGGCCCGGTCTCCAGCTCTGACGGGATGAGTCACTTTCAAAGCTGCTACAAAATGCACATCTGGGACGGAGTAACTGTTCGGTTTAATATCGATGCTTGACTTATTTTTAAATTATCCTCATATCACTACTTGAATTATGCTGCTTGGATACACAAAGAATCATATTTAATTGATGACAATGTATTGGGCCCATTTTGTATTATAATGGCACATTACTGCCACGAAAGCTAAGTGCCACTAGAGGCTGGTGTTTTAAGACTGGGCTAAGAAGCTATTGAGATATTTTACATGAGCGACGATCACCGAGCCTTTTCATATATTGGTTTTTAGAGCCGTTCCGGACATTATGCATTCCTCAATCTCTGCGTTAATGAAATAACAGCTTCCATTTTCATCTAAATCATAGTGTTTTTTTAAGAAAAGGAGCTGAACGAAGGTGCAGAGAATGAAATGCAATTATATTGGAAACTAAAAGGAAATGTGGAATTACTGGCTCTCGAAAGTGTTTATTTGATCCAGGCTAAAACCACACTGCACAAAGATGTGCTTCTTCCTCAATGAGT
Organism: Sebastiscus albofasciatus; assembly: GCA_916701655.1. Lineage (NCBI taxonomy): Eukaryota > Metazoa > Chordata > Actinopteri > Perciformes > Sebastidae > Sebastiscus > Sebastiscus albofasciatus. Next base: position 627 of record CAKAOI010054001.1, read on the forward strand.
CAAATTTAACGGCCTTTTGTACAATTTGCCTGGAGCTGGGATGGCATCAACACTTTTAGGTGTTTACAGAAAAAACACCTCTGATGTCAGGGTGAAAATGATTTCTTATTCTTTCAGGAAGGAAATCGATTCAATGTGTCACTATAGCGCTACACTGTAGTTAAATGCTATATTTCTTTCATCATAATAGTGACAGCCTGATGACAGAAGGTCCGTCTCGACAGTCATACTCACAGTGAGGTTCATGAAACTCAAGAACTTCTTCAGCATTTCTGTCATGATGGAGAAATCCCCTTTAGGTAGATTCTCTCTCACAGTAGTCACATTTATCTGAGAGGGACAAGAGAGGTGGGTGAGCGACGACATGAATATCTTTTAGTAGGAAAAATAACCTTAAATCATACTGCGTGTGTGTGTGTGTGTGTGTGTGTGTGTGTGTGTGTGTCTGGTATTCTCACCTGGCTTCCCTGGCAGAGGCAGCCCAGCAGCAGAGCAGTGTAGGAGGCAACAATACTGTCCTCCATATGCTTGCCTGCATGCTGCAGAGCTACAGCGAACACGAGGGAGAAAGAAAAAGATTCAGATACATACAATGCCTAATTTTGGAGAAGAGCGGTTCAAATTCTTTTCTTACTCATGGTAAGAGCTGTTGAATAGAACTGTTGGCTGGAAAAACATCCCCGTGAGAAGGACTTAACCTGTAGCTGTAATTCACTGCTCAGTTACCCAACAGACTGTACTGTGGCTAAAACAGACAGGGAACGTCACTAATAGATCAGATACTGTATGTCCTAACTGTTTTACTGTGCTTGTTTGGTACCCACATTCAATGGAATAGCAAAAACACTTTTGCATTTCTCAACTTGCGATCAGTCGGCAACCTACGGAGTCTGAAAAGTGAAGCCAACGCTGAAGTGCCTTAAACTTGCATTCTTTCTAATAGCCAGCAGGGGGCGACTCCTCTGGCTGCAAAAAGAAGTCTGATTGCATAGAAGAAAAAAATGACCCTACTTCTCACTTTGGCCAAAATGCCGAACTTGAGGCTTCAAAACGGCAGTCCACCAACCAATGGGTGACGTCATAGTGACTATGTCCACTTCTTATATACAGTCTATGCTAGTGATTCAACCATATAAGTAACATAGCTATGCAGTACACGAGCTGTTGTGAAGATACAATTGGTGCACATTCTGTTGTTGCAACAGAGTGATGTTCCTGTGCCTGCGCAATAGGGTTGGGCGATATGTTAAAAATTTCCCAACAGGCCACTGTTAGCCCAACAACTGACGATTGCTGATATATTCGTGCGGGTGTGTGTGTGACTCCTATTTCACAGAGTTAGATGTGACAATATGCCGACTCTACACACCGTTTCCCCCTGCTGTTTCACTTTCTTTCGGCGTCTGAGCAGCTCTCGTTCTCGGGAGGCAGACCAATACATTAGCAAAATAAAATGACAAACAATGGGTGATGTACTCATTCAAATCGCCCAACCCTACTGCACAATTTTCTATGCAGCATAAAACAGCTGAATTGCAGATAAATAATGTGGGCTGCAGCTAATGATTATTTTCAATATAGATTCATCTGTCGATTACTTCTCAGTACATGGTCTGAGAATAACAGAGAATGGTGGGAAATATCAGTTGAGAAACTGGAACTAGGTAATGTTGGGTAAATTTTGCTTGATGAATCGACTTATTGCTTCAGCTGTAGTGGGTATCTACTCTGTTTAAAGGCGTTGTAATCCAGTGGAAAAGAAAAAGAAACACCGCCCCGCAAGTTTTTCTTGCTCCAAACTGAATTAGTTGAGAAGCAAAAAAAAGATAATGAAGTTGTTGCCACAGAGTAAACGTTACTGCAACATTAACCACATGTATCTAGATTATGATTTTTAGCCGAGGCTAAAAATAGCTCCTCTTACACGCAGCACACAGACAGACGACTTCAAACACACACACAAAACGTCTACCTTTATTTAGATCCAACTCTTCATCCTCCTCCTCTTTCTTCTCCTCCTCTTTCTTCTCGGTTTGGTTGTCGTTGGGTTCGGCTGCCACCCACTGGATCTCTCCCGACGTCTCCTTCCACTCTCCGCTTTGGTCCAGTGCCGGCTTGGGCGCCTCGCTGATGAGGTCGTCAGTCTTCGCCTCAGCCAGGATGGCAGCGCGCTCCCTCTCCAGGAAAAGCTACCGTTTAGAAGGAAGTAAACAGATGTGAACTCCAGACACAAACTTTTTCTTTTTTCTTTTTTTTTTTTAAAACTAAATTGGAACCAACTAACACAGCTGATTTTTAATAATTTAAAGGGAATAAAGGGATAGCAGTTAAGCATGATAGCAAAGTTATTTCTTCAGGGCGAGGTCAGAAAGCAATTGGGTATGCCAAAAATTCACTGACACTGAAAGGAAATTTTAAAGTTAATCACTACTTTACTCTCCATGGTTCCTTGCAGACTTTCAGAAAACTACACTAATGAGTCAGTTTGGTTAAAGTAATATCAATAATGAAAAAAAACATTAATAAAATTACATTTTTATCTTAAAATCCAAATCCACAGTGTGCATCGATTTGCACTTGCTTATAACTTAGAGTTCAGACGGTCAAATGTATGCAACTTCAGACTTGATGATGATTTTTTTTTTTTCCTCTTTTGCTCATCACTGTTTCTGCTCACATCCTGACTTCAAAAAGAAAACTCTAGCCAAGACAAAAAAAAAAAAACATACTGACTGCTAAAATATTTATTAATGAGTCCTGGCACAATTCCTACCTGCACCAGGGCAGCCAAAGCACCGGAGGGCTTGGGCTTGACAGCCCCGTCTCCCTGAGTCTCAGCTGTGCTCGGTGGTGCTGACGCTGCCGCCGCTGTGTCTGATTGTGTTGGGTCAGCAGGCTGCATCAGGCTGTCTTCCAGACAGGTGTCGTCGACTATGTACTCCATTTCCACCAGACAGTGGCGGTTTCTGGAGCTATACTCCACAAGGTTAATTAGTAGACCCAGACCCTGGAATACACAACAAAATGCAGAAATAAAGACGCACGTACACACAGGCACAGGCATACACAGAGCAAAACGCAGGTTGGTAGAATATCTTTTAACCAATTATGTGGTGTTTTGTTTTGTTTTGTTCCGAGACACCTTACCAGTACTCGCACGTCAAAGCGCTGCTCCTGGGGGATGTAGCGCGGGACTCGGAGGACGCAATTCAGAGCAGTTGCGGTAAGCTGTTCCTGCTCACCTGTCTTAGTGCTTCCCCACTCTGCAGATAAAAAATAACATCATTATTGAACTCCGCTCATACTGGTCTATATACTCTGTTAAGCACCTGAAGCCTGAGTGATGCGGTTGAAGTCTATTTGAGCACATTATTAAGAATATCAGGGCTGTCAATCGATTGAAATATTTAAATCGCGATTAATCGTATTGCACATTTTTTTATCTGTTAAGATTTGTAAACATATGCTTGCTTTATGCAAATGTATGTATACATTTATTATTGGAAATCAATTAACAACACAAAACAATGACAAATATTGTCCAGAAACCCTCACAGGTACTGCATTTAGCATAAGAAATATGCTCAAATCATAACATGGCAAACTGCAGCCCAACAGGCAACAACAGCTGTCAGTGTGTCAGTGTGCTGACTTGACTATGACTTGCCCCAAACTGCATGTGATTATCATAAAGTGGGCATGTCTGTAAAGGGGAGACTCGTGGGAACCCAGAGAACCCATTGTCATTCACATATTTTGATGTCAAAGGTCAAGGGACCCCCTTTGAAAATGGCCATGACAGTTTTTCCTTGCCAGCGTATTTTTTATTCAGCGCAAGTTTGGAGCGTTATATAACCTCCTTCCCGGCAAGCCAGTATGACATAGTTTTCTAGTTTGTTATGATGTCAGTATCTTCGTTCTAACTTTAACACCGAGTCCGCTATAACCTAAAAATAGCAAGTTGCATCAATGCGTTAAAGAAATTAGTGGCGTTAAAACGAATTTGCGTTAACGTGTTATTGTCGCTTTGACAGCCCTAAATACTAATCATCACAATATTGAGTATGAAATATCACATATAACACAATCAAACTGCTGTTTTATGCATTAAACTGTGACTCATTGTTATGCAGCAGCTTTAATACTGAGTCATTGCCCAGCCTCTAATACCCAGAAATGCCAGATAAAAAAAGCAACAAACACAAAAACAAAGGCAAACAAAAGGAAAACAATATCAAGTAGTAAATGAGAATACCATTGTCGTGGGTAAGGTTGAGCAGCACTCCTATGATGGCCCTCATGCAGTCCTCCACAGCCTTGCCCACGTTACTGAAGCTGCAGTGGGGCAGCGTTGCACCCGACAGTGACAGAGAGCTGTTGTTTAACGCCCTGCTGTATCGCTGAATCATATCCTCACAGTACCGCAAAGCTCTAGTGGAAGTAAGAAAAACATAATGATGAAAGGAATTAACCTTTTCCACTCGCCCCCCCCCTCTTTTTCATAGACCCATTTTTAGGAGAGGAGGATATAGCAGCTCAACAGTAGATGTCACATAGAAGTGGTGTACATCATCTGAAAGCTGGGAACCTGAAGATTCATTTGAGATGCAGCTCAGCACTGTTTGTCAAGTTGTTCTAGTCATAAATCAGAAATAAACACGAATGAATGAATGAATTAATTAAAATACATTTTGAAAGTGTATAAAGACTTCTGACATTTGGAGGTTTCTGCAAGAGTTGCTTTTTTTCCAGATTGGATGCACTTCTGTTGTGGAAACTGCTCAGAAACTCCCTTATTGTCAATCTACCTAGGAAAACCATCCATCCACTGAATGCTCTAGGTCTTTAGTTAGTGTTTGTAAAGTTTCATGTGGCTGTGATTATCCAAGAGGTCATTTATATTTCATTTTATAAGTTTAAAAAAAAAAATGGTCTCACTACAATGAAATGGCTATGCTATGGGGACTAACATCATCACACATGAATATAGTTGGGCTCACTGTTTCAACAGGAGTCTCAGCTTTACTGTCATACCCAATTTATGTAATTCAGATTGTTTAGGGACCCCAGTATGCAGAAATATTCAAATACACCATTTTAGAATAGGCAAAAATTACATATTTGCATGGATTCTTCCCCCCACCTGCATGTGATTATCATGAAGTGGGCATGTCTAAAAAGGGGAGATGTGTGGGTACCCGTAGAACGCATTTTTTATTCATGTATCTTGAGGTCAATGGATTCCTTAGATTTTCTAGTTTCATAAGATACCAGTATCTTCACTCTAGCTCTAAAACCGAGTCTGCTATATAGCCTCTGAAAAAAGTAAAGTCAGCTGAGGCTGCTCTCAAGGAGTGGAAGAGGTTAAAGAGCAAAGTTATACGGCAGAAATTCAGTACATTTTGCAGAAAACAAGCACAAGGGTGAAGAACAGAGGAGGAAGAAGTGAACATCAACAGAGACGAGGAGCAGGAGAATTAAAAGCATAGATTCTCATTTCCAACATTTGCTGCTGCGGTTCGTCTTGTTCTCCTCCCTCTTTGCCTTCGATGAAGCCGTTGTGCTCTTTCGTGTGATAGCGTCTTCAAAAGTTTTATAAGATTGCTGGAGTTGAAATTGGCAACACTAGTGCCATTCCTCGAAACAGAAGCCTTACATACTGTACATATCGCTGTTTTACTTGCTGGATTTTCCACTGTGAAATATTGCCAAATGGCTGACACTTTCCTCGCTCTGACTACCGTTACTATTAAACTCTCCACTGTCGCCGCGCTGTTGTTGTTGGTTGCTATCGTCACATGACTAACTACCTGCAATCAGTTCTTCTTCGCTCGTTCTAAAACAGTAGTTGCGAGTTGATTTTTTTTTGTTAATAAATTATGGTATCGGATCGGTGAATAGACTGACGTACTCGCCAATACCCAATCACAAATTTTGGGCAGTATCAGACGCATTTCCGATACTGCTATCGGTATCAGAAGAACTCTAACTGCAAGGTCTGTCCTTTACTAATTATTCCTTTGCTTCAATAAGGTTCAAATGTTTTCATTAACAGACAAACAAGTAAAAAGACCCTTAACACCCTTGAGGACACGGTTTAATATGATGGCTACAATAGCGTTCCAAAAAGTAAACTGAATGAAAATGTTGTTCTATTAGTCAGTGCCTCAGTATGTGTTCATGTCCAGTCAATAATAGCTCCAAGCTGTATCTGGCGCTCACCTGGCAGAGGAGACAATGAGTTGTGAGTCTTTGTAGGCAATCAAGTAACCCTGATTTTCTGGGTTCTGCACTGTCACCTGTTGGCAGGAGATGAAAGAGAAATCAAATCAATAGAGGGGAAAGCACACTGAAGGGCTCAAAAGGGAGCCAAGATACAGAAACTGATGGGAGACGCTTTTGTTCGGGTCAGACTTTTGATCAGTGACACTTTAAAAGTGAGATAGCTGATAAGAAACATTCTGTTTTTTTAAACAAAGCCTTTCATAAAAAGGTAACAATAAAAGTTACCATCCTGCTTCACAATACCCAATTACTCTCGTCCTTGAGTGTCACTCTGTAGGACTACGATGAAAGAGGAACTTGACAGAGCAGTACTTACACTTTCAAGTACTCTCAGACACCTCTCAGCCCCCCATAAAGACGCTACGAGGTTCTCCTTGTCATCCTCTTGGCTCAGGTTCTGCACACACTCTTTCACTGTGGTAACACAAAAACACACAATGCACATGACTAATCACACATCCTGACAGATACATGAACTCCAACAGCTGGGACTTTTCATCTTGGAAAGCAAATCGACTTTATGCACATACACACGAGTATAGAGACTAAAGACGTGCATACTGTGCATCCCACACACCTACCTTTGTCAACAATATGGTCCAAACCGCCCAGTAGTCGCAGCTCTTCTTTGAACCAATCCCCGGCTCTCTTGGAGGTTAGAGAGAGCAATGTCTCCATGGCAAGGTGGCCCGTCTACAACAGAAAAAACACCAACATGTAAAATCTGAGATATCCTGCACACACTTTTTTATTTAGCATGACACCCTTTTTTCCCCACATTTGCATTCGGTATTATGTGTAGTTGTCACAAACTTTCTCATTTTACAGCTAAACAGTACTCTACAAGATGTTTCAGAAAACATTTTAAGCGAGAAATAGGCATTACAGTAACAGAATATTGATTCGGATTTGATCAGCGCTGCCTAGTTTGACTGTTTGATCTTAGTTTGTGAGTGATTGACAGCTGCTCAGAGACGGCAAGGCTCCAGCTCGGCTCTGATTGGTTGTTTTCTTCCGGTCTGTGAAATCTTGCAGATGCCATTAGGAGCAGCGGAGGACACAGAGGCACATGACTTTTTTTTTTTCAGATTACCTGTCTCATGCACTACTGTCAGGATATAGTGACTGTTTTATAAAAATAAACTGTTTTTAATCATATTTGCTCCAATTATGTTGCTCCACAACACTATTTTGAATTTGTCGAACGCTGATATCAGACCAACCAGCCAATTATTTTTTTTTTTTTTAGAACACTTTTTCATTTAATTTATTTTCAAGTTATGCCAAATGTAGGCTATTGTATGACTATTTAAAACATATGTCCAGTAGTTTGTTCTATATGCCCGGAATTCTGGAATATAAACGGCCATATTGGCCGTCAAAAACAAAAATCTAGTAAACCCTGAATGAGAACATGAACACATTTTAGTTATTTGGATAATATTGCCTTGGATGCTTTCCTGTCAAGTTGACTGTTTAATTGTCATCTCCACCCAAAATATAATCTACTTCTATCAATTTAAGCTTGCTGATGAGGAATATAAAAGAAGCAAATGTGAATAGTGCCGTAACTTTAATATAACAAGAGCACTAAAAGGCACTAATGCCTTTATTGGATCAATTCATTTGTGACTCTAAAAGCATCAGTGCAGTTCAACGGAGTAATCTTCATGGGAACACCTGTCATTCTTCACATCAACTTCCATATAATAAAACTGTGATGTTTAAAACATCACAATCACTAGGATAAGTGCATCTGCATGCAACCATTTCTTACACATAACACAATATATCTTCCACAAACAGGTGCTTAGTAGTGTTTTAGAAAAGGAGTAGAAGAGAGTGAGGTACATTAAAAAACAAATTAGTCAACATTAACATTTTATGCTCAGTTTCACAGATTTGGCTTTTACTAAAACATTTCCAATGAAGCCATTTAAGTATTAATGGAGTTTTGCTTGTTAAAAAAGAAATCATTAAAAAGCTCAGAGAAGGTCGGTTACTTGTTTGAACTCCAGAGGTGAAGCTTTTTTTGTTGCATTTATTTAATTATTTAAAGACAACGTACCGTGATGTTTTCCAAGTCCAGGTGCTTGTTGTGCACGGTCTCGCACAGCTTCCTGATCTTCTCCTTGACCTTTTCCACCTCCTTTGGGGTGAGCTGATCCTGGTGGGCCGAGTAGTCCTGATCCAGCTCCAGCAGCTTGATCATAAGCTCCAAACAGGCCCTGTCCAGATCCATGTTGAGACGATCCCGACTCAGGATGTACATCAGGGAGGCCGTGCACAGACCGAGGTTCTGAAAGGACGACGGGAGACAGGCTTTAACAACGTGGTGCAGGTGGTGTGGTGCATACAGAGGTGAGACATGGTGGTCGACGGTTTTTAACACACTGGTGAAGCTGGAAAAATCTGAATACCTGTCCACTATCACTACTACAGCATTTCTGTGCAAACCAAGAAAAGATGCTGCACACTAAGAAAAGGTTACACTTCGAGGATAACTGAAACTGTACTGAAGACCTCGATGCTTTGGCTTGAATATAATAATTAAAACAGAAATTATGACTTTTAAATAACTGCAGGCATGTAGACATTAAACATCCTCTTCATTAGCAAATATTGCGGAGGTGTTGTACAAGACAGTAAAACAAACATCCCCCTTATGCGATTAAATGTAGCATTTGTATAAAGCTACTCTAGGCCGGTTAAAAATACAGACAATTTAGCAACAAAGATGACAGTACAGACTAACAATGCAGGTCTGCATGTCTTGTCAGAAAAAAACATCACAGCATGATATATATAGTGCATTTGTGAAACTGTAAAACACTACATTAAAGACAAAAATGCATTAGCAAACTTGGCAATTCGTTTCTGGAATAACTTTACTTGGAGTAAGTATGCGTATGTCTTTTTTGTTACTTTTGGGTTATTCAGTAGCCAAGTGTACCTGCTAAGGTTCACTGGTTCAAAACGTTGGACCTGAACCTTAAGGGCATACATTTTCCATCAAAGTAAATGAAAACAACAAAAGCAGTAGGGGTGGGAAAAGAAAACTGATTCACCTATGTATTGCGATTTTTTTTACGATTTTGAAATTGATTTTTTTAATGCCAGAATCTATATATTTTGCTTCATTTGAGTCTATGCGGAGGTAACAGGAAGTTACTGCTTTTATTGTTGTAGGTGGAGTACCGTGACGTCATATCTGTTCCGTATCCAAAACGAACAAACGAGCCGAAACGACAAAGCAGAATACAGCAGAGGGTTGGGTTTTACACATTGCCAGGAAGAGCAGAGCTAGACATCATAGTTAAAGCTGCATGCTAACTCTGTCATGGACAGGAAACGTTATTGTATTGCGGTAACACGCGTTCAAGCCAGCCGCCATTCATCTCCGTGGTCAAATCAGCCGACGCTTCAACTGTAGAGCACCCATATACTGACATTTATGTTAAATGCATTCAAACGGCCCCCGATGGAGCTGACCATGGAAGTATAAAGAGAAAATCAAACATTTTTTACTCTTTCAATTTAGATATTTTCCAAAGTAAAAGTCCCTAGAAGTGTTAAAAGAAGTTAACAAAAATCGGAAGATCGAATCGCAATACTTAAAAATCACAATACATATCGAATCGGCACCCAAGTATCGTGATATAGAATCAGGGGATAGGTGTATCGTCCCAGCCCTAAAAAGCAGTAATTACTCAAAAGTGGCAAACATATTATCATTTGTCACTACTTTTTAAAAACATTTTTTGAGGAGATGACGGGTGACAGAAAAGAGTTTTACTGACCGGGTGTTGTGGAGCATCACTGAGCATTTTGAAGACCTGGGCCACTTTCCCTCTAGCCCGCAGGTGCATCCTAAAACCGGGCATGGCACACCGCGTGGCCAGGCTGATTATACTGCAGCAGTGAGAGAATTAGAGAAATAAAAAGGGAGAGAAAGGATGGATTACAGAAATGTTTGGGTCAAATATTTATCACTCTTTTGCTAAAAACTAAAATGAATGAGACAGAATGTGTGCACAGCCTATTTCCAAATCAGCATCAACATGTTCTCATTTGTATTTCTACTCCGTCTTTTCACCCTCTTCTCTCTGTATGTGTCAAAAACAAAAAAAAATACTAAAGCATACAAGGAGACCGGACTCCATGCAGCTTTTTCTGAAGTCAAGGTTGTCTCTCCTGAATGGATTTCATTTTCACAACAGAATGGCTGTGTGCTTTATCAGACAACAGAAAAAACATGAGCTTTATCTCAGCACATTACCCCAACAGATGGTGGAAATAAAAGTGAGACGCATAAACAGAAAAAGGGCAGAGAGGAAAGCAAAATATAGGTACACAGCGTGCCTCTGTAGGGCTCATTATTTTGTGTCTTAATTTAAAAACAACAACATTTGTTTAACCTTTTCCACTCCACTCCTGTTTTCCATAGACAGATTTTTGTCTTTTTAAGGCGGGGGGGGGGGGTCTTTAAGGGAGATAGCACATCAACAGTATATGTCACATAGAAGTGGTGTACATCATCCGAAAGCTGGGAACTTGAAGATTCATTTCCTTGAGGAAAACCATAGAAAAAGCCATGCTGTGATTTGGTTTCAAAACCTTTTGACATTTGGGAGATTTCTGCAAGAACTGCTGCATGTGTCCATGACAATGCACGCAACATCGTGGCTGCTAACTGGGAGAACTGGGGACTCAGTTGCCTGTTTTGCCTGCTACAGCCTCTGAGAAAAGTAAAGTCGGCCAAGGGCCCTCAAGCAGTGGAAGAAAAGAGGATGGTTCTTCATCAAGTAGTGCAAAAACGGTCACTGTTGGTATATTGCATGTTAACAAGAAACCTGAAAACCCCTTTTTACATTCTCTGAGGTCCCTTTACAGACATTTCCTTTGCATCGCTACCTCCTGCTGCTCTCTGTTAGAATAATTATCATTGTTTTGTTTAATTAATTAATTATCATTTAATGAGGGATACAAATTTAAAAGCTTTGATCAACTAAAGCAGCTGTTCATGTAATTGTTTTATAAATAGGCTAGGCTAGGCTAATACATGAACAAGCTTTGGGTGACAGGTGCTTGTTTCATTCAATCAACTTAGTGAGGTACTTGGTACTCATACAAATCAGTACCATCAGCACGCCACTAGAAAATAAAGTCTATGTCCAAGCAGACTTAGAGCATTTCAGTGCTCCTCTATAGAACTGCACAAAAAAAAGGCAGTACCTAGTGTTTCATTCCACTTACCTAAGGCATCTTGTGTTGAGTGGCTGGCTGCTCTTCAGCCCTGTCTCCAAGTACTCAAAATCATCTGTGAACTCTTGATTCTCTCCGAACTCCACCACGTCGTTGAAATGCTTCACATGCTGCACCACCGTGTACAGCTGGTGAAAGGGGGAATAAGGGTTAATTACAGCTAATTGGGAAGCAGCGCATCTGTCCTGAGTCACAATCAACTCGCACAAACGCAGCGAGAGAATTGCTCTCATTGTTAAATTCCTCTCTATTGGTTCCATTACCAGCACTAGCTGACTGTGCTAATACCCCCTCATCAATAAAAGCTCAGCATGTGGAGTTAGGGCCTGATCAGCAGTTGACTCTCTATGTTTACCAGTATCAACAGTCATGCTGTGTGTGCTCTCAGCACGACAGAGGAGGGAGGACCAGGGTTTAAGATAACACCAGTGTGTGGTGACAGCTTAGCTGAAGCTATTTTACCTCAGGGGATCTGCAGCTAACAGCCTGATCTGGGGCCCAGAAGGCCCATCTGTAAATGACACAAGCTGGAGGGGAGTTTAATGGCCCAGACACACCAAGCCGAAATCAGAGAACTAGCGGCGATGAAGGCCGACAAGTTGCATTTGAACACACCGCAAAGACTACAGCCGACAGCCAGTTAGCGCGTACGTTCTGCACCTGCGTGAGAGGAAATAACTCTCCCACCAGCAAGCGGCAGTAGTCTGATTTCGTCATTCGAAAAGGGGAAACCGGAAGACTGAGGACTGCGGATATAAAAGCCGTCGTTATACGTACATGAAACGAAGCAGCGTTTGTCGACCATTTTCACACCACTCTCACTCTCCATTTAGTTTTGCTTGCTTTCCCCACTTCTGTTTCTCTTCTCGTTCACTGAGTTGTTTAAGCTGAACGGCCAATCAGAGTGATTTCTTTCACCGATTTCTCTTCGCCGATTCGGGCAGACTAGAGCCGACGGTGCGGGACACCGCGCAAAAACTAGACCGACAGACGCTTACCGACGGCCCCACCGTCAGCTTGGTGCATCAGGGCCTTAAATTAACAGCTGCGTTCTCATTGCTACCTCCAATCCACAAAGGGGTTCAAATAAATAACAGTGAGCTTGACATGCATGAAATGAATGCTCTCCCTTTGCTGTATAACCTGCATCAAATTGGGTAAAAGCAGCGTGGCTGAGTATGAAAAAGTGATATTCAAATCATAGCAGCATGCAAACAAATGCAGTAAAAACTAACCACAAATAAGCTTTCAGCTACGAAAGACAGTGCCTCCCACCCCCACCCCCCCCCACCCCACTCCCTCAGCAGATGTCTAAAAACATCTGTGTGCTCCGGACTCACCTCCTTGTGCTCCTTCCTGCACTTGAGCGCAGTGACAATATCCTGGTTGAGTCGTGTGGGGATGGTCTCCGACTTAATGACTTTGGGCGGCGGCGGAGGGGCTTTGAACAAGCCATCATCTTTATGGGAGTTGCTGTCCTTGCTGCTGCTCGATAAAATTGCCTGAGGAAGAAAAGAGGGCGGAGAAACGGGGCTCAAACCAAAGTAACAAAATCAGTTTAACGACATGTCCGCAGGATTTACCACAGCTGGATAGGTTGTTAAACACACAAGTCTTTAATAAGTGTTGTTAACATATGTCAGATGAGGTAGTGCAACGTTAAAAACTACTTTTAAATCCTCTCTCTTATTAGCTTGTCTCTGAACAAACATTTATTTCCATGGGGGGAATTCAACGCAGAATAAACAAATAAACAAAGGTTCACTTGCCTAGGAAAATAACTGTGAACAGAAAGAGACTAATTTGAGCAATTAAACAAAACGGTTGACTACTAAGAGACCAATAAACAATATCATGCGTTGTGAACAGTGGGGAATGGGGAATTCTGTAAACAAATGGTGCTAGTTATTAACAATCGCTTAACATAATACCCTGTTACACTGTAATATTATTTCCCTGCTTTCTGTGCAAAATTAATGCATACATTTCAAATGAGGTCTTTAAACTAAGGATGCACCGATACCGATACCAGGTACAGGGTCCGATACTGTGCTCATGTAGTCGTAAAACTACTCCGATACAACAGCGCCCGATACCACTGTACGGCAATGTGATGTTAACCAACAAGATCAGTGCCTTGCATGTTTGCTTTTCGCTTCGACACAAAATCCTCCGCCATCTCTCGGTCTGTCAACGCGCCCTATTTGGCAATATTTCAGATTTAAACCCAATGCTACTAGAGAACCATACCGTTCTGCTCCATACGCAGTCTCAGCTCAGAGTAGCAGGTGTCATATTTCACACACAGGATGAGATGCATTCACTTTTAGTTTGTCTAAACCAATTTATGGATAACATGCCACTGATATGCCAAAATGGGTTTTATTTCTGTATAAAAAGCGAAACGATGGTGGGGGCAGTGGGTACGTAACGTAATCGGTGTGTGTCTGACCACCGTGTAACACAGACTAACGTGACATGCCTATCGGTGAATATATGCTACAACGCCTAAAGACCCAGGCCAAGTTCCTGTATCTTGCTTGCCACCTGCTGATTAAAGTGAAGGGGGTTAGCCCTGGAGATAGCAACAACTCCAGCTCAGGCACACTTTAAGTGGGTCTAATGTATATTTAATTTGTCACAGTCAGAAAGTGAGGAACATCTGATCAAAATAAAACATATTTTAAAAGGCAAAGTTAAAACTGTAATGGTATTATTAAGTACGCATAACAGCACTCAGTATCGACAAGTACCCAAATATAAGTAGTTGTACTGCCTTTATTGGGCTAATAAAAAAAATTAAAAAACACCAACAACAACAACTAACCACACTACACAATAAAGTGAAACTCAATACCACTAACCACTAAGGGAGCAATATCTTACCGGAGCAGTTTGAGATCGAGAAAGTGGAGGCACAGGTATCTCTTCAGGCTCAGGTTGGTTCCAGTGGCGAGCATTGTACACGGCTTTAGCAGGGGACTGGAACAAAGTAAGAATTTAAAAATCGGTTAGATATCTAAACGGAGACAAAGCATAACACCTGATATGATGTTAGTCAGTTACTCATTCGTTCATTTACTGATGGATAACTGCATCGCCATAAACCATTCTAGCACAAAGCTTAAGTTATTGTTGTGAATTAGCGCAACTGAACAAATAAATATTGCATGCTGCAATCATGATGATAGACTGAGACGACAGCAGCCTCGGTGTGGAGCATAACAGTCCCAAAGCAGCACAAAACATTTCCTGAAAATGACACATGAGTGTGACTCAATTACATATTGCAAAGACAATGTGCAGAGTGTTGTGGATGATGTAGAAATAGTAAACACAAAGAATTAGGATGACAGATCACAAATAACCCAAAGCCAATGCAAAACATGATCTAGATAAGCAGAGCGAATACGGGCATTACGCAAAAATACCACAAATCAAAGCAGAGTTGTTTAGATAAACATGAACCTCACCGAGACGTAATATTACAACCCCCTTCATACTGGAAGACCACGTGGGGCGCGTGCTACTGAACACGCATTTAACCCATTCATGTGTGACTGCTGTCAAAAGTTAATCCCTTGGCATCTCCATTCAGAGCCTCAAGTTACATTACAGCTGAATAAAAAGCATTTACATTACATAAAGTGACAACCAAATAAATTTCCTGCGTCCTTGCTTAATTTTTCTCTGATGCTCTACCTCATTATCTCTGTCTATTTTCAGACAGGCTGGGAATTCTGTTATGTAAATGTCATTTAAACACCAATAACATAAAAAAAAAAAAAAAAGTCCCTGTTCGAAGCCAAGTAGCGTCAGAGTCCGAGATCAACCCTAGCCAGGAGGAAGGTCGTGACGGCAGGTTAGATGACAAAATAAGTTTTGAGCAAAAGCAGGCAGAGAATGACAGATATTTATAGCATGCTCGTATACCTTTTTGGGTCCACTGAAGATCTTTTTGAATCCACTACCGGTGTCCTTGGATTTGTCACTTGGCTTCCCTGAGCGTCTATTCTGCCCCTCAGCGCCACCAAGACTGGAGTCATCAGCGAAGTCAAAATTATCTGTTGGATAAACCACATTGTTGATGGCGGAAAAAACGAGCATCAGTGTGTGTGAACAGTGTCCAAAATTAATTAAATTAAATTGATTAGTAGTTGAAAAAAATCCACCGGCTAAGTGTATTTTTTACCGACAAAAACAATGTGTCACATATGCATTTGTTTCAGTACAGTTCAGTGAATTAATAAGGTATTATGTTGAATGCAAAACTATAAGAACTTTATCAATAATTCATTTGCAGGTTTGTTTTGATTTTGATGTTAACGATACAGCCAAGTTATAGTATAGTTAAGTACACAATATCACCAAAACTGCACAGAGGCTAACTCTTACGGTAATTAAGAGTAATTAGATGACCATATCTCTTTAAATGAAGGATGAGCTGACCTGTATTGCTGCTGGCCTGGCTGTCCTGAGAGTCACTGGTATGAGGGCTGTCCACACTGGAACTCAGAGCAGCTAAGGCCGCAGCCGCCTTCTTGGCCTTCTTATCTTTGGCCTGAGAGCTCTCCTCGTCGCTGTCACTCTCGCTCAGGTCATCAAAGCCAAAGTACTTGATCTTGTAGCTGCTCTTGCCTGCCATGCCACCTTCTGGACCCTCCTCGTCCTGCTGGTCCTCTTTGTCCTCAAAGCCAAAAAACTCCAGCTTGGTCTCAGTCTTGGTCTTCTTGGTCTTTGTCTGGGTGGGTCTGTACCTGCGAAGATACAGTGAGAGGATTTATTTCTTGTTTGTTTGTACTTTTGTTGGACAAGTGAAACTAAACGCACCCACTGAAGCTAAACAAATAAAAAAAAAAAACAGGAGTAAGGGTCCAAAGTTATATACAACTCAATGAACAGAAAACCTCTTCATTTTGGACAACTGTTCACAGCAAACACACCACGATGTTACTGTTAAGAAACCACTAAAACATGATGCGTACAAGTAGATTGATGTATGCAGTAATAGCATAACTATAATAGAGAACACATACTGCATACACTAATGGAAGAGCTGACTTTGACAATCAAGTTGAAAGTAATTATTTTCTACTTACTATCATTCATGTCAATTCAGTCATTGTGTCATTGTGGGTGATGTGACATTAAATGCAATGATGCAATGTATTTGCATTGGACGTGTGTGACGCCTTTTCGGCAGTTAATATGGGGAAAAATTGCAGCGTTAGTAAACAGTGTTAATCCCACTGTTATAATTATATGATACAAGATGCAATGACAGAAATGTTCAAAAACAGGAGGAGGACCACAGGAAAAGCTTAAAGACACTACCGAAATGATACTGAGGATATACAGCGTTATGTCGCCTCTGATTAGAGTATAAACGGGGAAGCGGAACATTGGGGGCGGAAGCGGTGAGACTACCGGGGCTCCCCCGCCCACATTGCCCTGTGTTGCTGCTGACAGCAGCCCACTGAGTCCCTGGTGTCCGTGTGCATGTTTGCTCAGGAGTAACGTTATAACCGAGGCTTCAAGAGGGAGAAACAGAGGAGAAAACAGGTAACATTAGGCCAAGAATGTCTCTAATGATTGTTTTGGTGACATATAAGAAAAACTTGGTGACGCTGGTTTTGGTATGCTATTGTTGAGCCGGTAGCTAACAGAAGCTACTAAAGCTAGTTACGTGTCAATAAACGCTATAACGTGGGCTTCAAAATAATGTAGTGCTTTGCTTTCGGCGTTTATTTTCTTAGCAATCTTGTCTGTGAATGGTCTGAATGAGACAGCAGAAGAGGAGAGACAGGTGGTCAGAGAGGGGAGAGGATGGGAGATGGGGAGACAGTCAGCTGCAGCTGGACTCAGTGCCCATCGGAGGGCTCTTCTTCTTAACTGACGCCAGCCAGCATTTCAGCGGCAGTTTATGAAAATAGACGATTTTGCCCTTGGCTTTAACCTTGTAAAACTCATTTTGACATCCAGGAGCAATACAATAGTGTCCTCCCTTTTGTATTCTTCTGTCCCGTGTCTCCGTTTTTCACAGTCTCTACCGTTGTATCTGTATAACCATCTGAGCCAACCATTCCCGTGAAATCACAGGGTACAGTACTGCAACATGGCGGCACTCTTGTCTTCGAAATCCATTTAGCAAACCAGCTTAACTTGGTTGACTGCTTCATTTCCACGTTAACATCCATCTAGATGTATAGAGTATACCTTGGTGCTATCCTCTCTTGCATTAAATTTCAAACAACTTAGACTTTGGCAGCGAGTAACACCTCCAAGAACACGACATGCCTTTAGAATAAAAGCCTTGCAGCAAGTGATTAACCTACCCGGATACCGCTCCCAGTTCTACTCCACTCTGTAACAGTGCAGGGACTGTGTGACAATGCCATACTTGAAAACATAAGCCTGAAGACAGATTGTTCCATTCAGACATCGATATTAAGGTTTATACTTATAATACAGTGAGTATTTTGCTCCTCGGCGGCTGAACAAATTATATTTCATACGATTCAGCCTTGAAGCTGAAGACAGGCTGTTCATAGCCGCGATGTTATAAAGTGTGTGTGTGAATAAGTACACAATGAAGTGCAATACAAAAGTGATTCATTATTAGTGGTCATTATTCGTGGCTAACTCATTTTGCTTTGAATGCAAGGTACTAGATATTTCTTCTTCTACTTCACACATGCAAAATCCTGAATGACTCACACATGACACAAAATGTATGGAACATGATAAATATTACAATCAATTTTGTCAAACGGTAAGAAAATGTTAATATCTTTGTCCATATCACTCACAACTTTTTAGTAATGTTCTTCACAACGTGAATGACTTACCTGGTGGATTTGGGTGGGGCAGCGTCTGACTTCTTCTTCATCTGGCCTGCGTCTCCAAGGTCAGCAGGGGCGGCTGGAGTGACCAGTTCATCGATGCTCCGCTCAATTGAGTCCTGGATGGTGACGTTGCACACCGACAGACAGGAAGGGTGCAGGACTGTGTAGTCCCGTACCCTCCCGCCGCCCCTTCCCGGGGGCTTGGCTGGGGGCTTGGCTGCGGGCTTGGCTGCTGTTTTAGCATTGGCAGCAGTACTACTTGCGCTAGCAGAAAGGTTGCTGTTGGGTTTATCTTGGGCACTGGCTATTTCAGTGGGCTGGTTGTTTTCAGCAGGTTCAGAGGACGTTTTGTCAGGCTTGGTGGGTCGCAGGTATTTCTTGCAGTTTGAGGCCCGTAGGGTAAATGGGGAAGCGGGAATGTTGTCCACCGGTTCTGGTGGAGGCTCTGTGGGAGGCTCCAGCTCAGCACTTTTCATTTCTTCTGATGGCAGTCCATCATAAGAGGAAGAGGTTTGGAAGCCTCTGCTACCACTTGGTGCATCAGTGGACAGTTTATTAGCAGAGGAGGAGATGGGCCACTGGGGCGCTGAGGAGTTCCGATCATCAGAGGGGGCTGTGTTTGACAAAGAGGCCTTGCATGCAGGTTTTTGGTTGCTATCTGATGTACTTTTGTACCAGGACTGGTTATTTTTAACAACCCTCTCTTCAGATGTTTGCTTGGCTGTGAATGGAGAAGAAAATCACAGATGGCTATATGAAACAGCTGACACTGCGACAAAATGGCTAGCAGAAACTACCAATTAAATACACAGATGGAGATAAATAACGAAATGAAATGTAGGCTGCAGAGAATAAATGAACTGTCAAGACAATCGGGAGTGTTGTTGGGTATGTTAGTCTAGTTTATGTATTGATTACTTACTTGTGAATGTGGCTGTTGAACTTGCAGAGCCCTGTGCAGAAGCAACAACAGTGGCCGTCCCACTACCCTGCACCGTGGTCGTCTTCGTCACCGCCCCTTCATTGACTTCCGACTTGGACACACTGTGATGGGTTACAGTCTTGGACTCATCATCGCTGTCAAACCCAAATGGGTCTTCATCACTGTCGCTGTCCTCAAGCCTAGGCCTCTTGGAAAGCTCAGAAACGTCAGGTTTTAAAATAGGCCTTTTGGCCCCCAACTGAGCCTTGTAGGTGGTCTCCCCCCATTTGGTGGTCAGTGTGGGCTTCTTATTGTTGAAGACCTCGTCAAACTTCGAGTTAGCCTCCCCTCCCTTGCGGTTATATGTCTTACCGAATCTGGATGTCATGTTTGGTTTGCTTTATGTTACATATTCACCTGTGAAATAGAAGCAGAGATGAATCAACATTTAACATTTCAGGTAAATTCACCTGTAATCGTCCGTCAACACACATGTTGTCTAAGATAAGATACGATAAGATGAACCTTTATTAATCCCCGGAGGGAAATACAGGTGTCAAAGCAGCAACATCAGCAAACGGAGTGAAACACAGGAGAGGTAAAGGTATACAAAAATTCTAAAAACAATAATAGAGATTTAAAAAAGATAGAGTGAATGGGTGAACATAGTGTGTACAGTCCGTCAATAAATAAATGTAATATGTGCAATAAATAAATGTAATGTGGGCATATGTGCAGTCTATAAAGTGGTGTATAGGATGTATAGTGTAGAGTAAGTGTAACATACTAGTATTTTATATATATATATATATATATATATATATATATATA